>MDKI01201713.1:0-20506 GCA_005239505.1 Nicotiana paniculata | reverse complement strand
TGTGTGTGTGTGTGTGTGTGTGTGTGTGTGTGTGTATTTCTTTTACACAGATCAATATTACTTTGCAGAAGATATAAATCTAGTTTTCCAAATGCATAATCAAGGACGATGTCGGTCAACTAAATAACAATAGTGAATGTAGCTACAGTTAGAGAATTTAAAACCTTATGCACGATATATATTCTGACTCAATACATGTTACAAGAATATTATTAAAAAATGATGATTTCTTTATTGATGTGTTAGATGCAAATCAAAGGAGTTTAAAACTCTATCTATGGATTCGATTAATTAATACCTTCTATCCAAATTTGGTTGATCAGGTACAGGAGTAAAACTATGCCAACTAAATTTTGATTTGATTACCGGGAAACATGAGTAAAACTACTACTATCAACTGGAATCATGTTCCATTCATCAGTTACAGGATAGCCAATGCCAAGTGGATGTTGATTTGATTGATCAGTTGGAAGAGAATCTATCTCTGGGAACCTATAATGCCCCCATGTTGTGAAATATCTCTAACATATGGTAATACCAGTTTTCTACTATAATTCTCTTCGCCATTGATTTCGCAAACGAGAGCACCCACAAGAGCAATTATAACAATAATTAATCTTGAACTCATATTTTCACTGCAAATGTTTCAAAAAAAGAAAGTTAATGGGTTTGGGAGCTATAAATATGAATTAATTAAATAATACGTTAAAAAAGCCAAACATTGGAAGCTGCATTTACCAAATCTGAAATTGCAACACGCATGCAAGTTTATATAATCATCTATCAGGCTTTCAAACCAATTTTGAACCCAAAAAAAGTACTTCAAATCAATAAATTGTGACTTTAAAAAGTGAAAGAAACTATTTCCAGAATCTTAATTTATAAAGTAGTATATAGTGGAAAAACAAAACTACTCTCTTTAATGGATCACAAATTCATAGAAAAAAGAGAAGGTGAAAAATTATATGTGTATTACCAGTTACGAGCAGTGGATTAAGCTTACTGTCCAAGAGAGGGATTTATAATTTGTTTGGAAATAAAGGAAGGAAATCAAAATTTAATTACATTATTTAAGACTATCAACTACAGTTGTGTAATTACGACCATCTGTTCGTTTTTCATAGCGTAATTACAAGTTTAGTTTGATTGTACAAGTGTAATTCAGTTAGATTAAATTTTAAATGAAGTAATTATCAAAACATAAAAGTAATTACACCCCACCTATTACGTCTAATTCCATATTGGCCAACTTGGCCGAATTTCTTTAAGAAATTCTAAAAGAAGAAGAATGAAAAAAATAGCAAGAGAATTTACAGCGAATACCATAATAACAAGTAGCATGCTTAGTCCTAAAAATAGCAAATTAAGAGGAGGATGGATGTTTTCTCCAAATATTTTGTATGTTATCAGTTTTACACGGGGAACGGACGCCTAACCATTAGCTTAGAGACTTAGATTCTTAATACTTGCTGAGAGACATGAAGATTGGTTTCATTTCTCTTACTCTTACTTTAAACGGAAAAGGGTTCAAATGCCCCTAAAATATTGGAAAAGGTTTAAAAATACCCTTCATCCACCTATTGGGCTAAAAATATCTCTCCATCAACTTTTTTGGTTCATACTCTCCCACCCATAACCATGTGAACTCCACCGTTTCACCACCATTCCTTCAGCCTTTCCAGTTGCAACTACTGTAGATTTACAATTTTCGTGTCAAAGGGGGCATTGGATATTTCAAGGTTTCAATTTCTGGTTTAGTCCGAGTTTCCGGCGAGCTTCGAGGTCGTCGAAGGTCGTTGTCTGAGGCCATGGTTCATTCGTACGTCGAGGTTTCATCAACAGGGTCTACGGTTCGAGGTTCCATTTTCCGGTCAAGGTCTCGGTAACAATATCTGTTGTAAATATCAACTTATAGTCAAGTTGTCCTTGGTCTTCTCATTAATCAAATACTGAAGTTTTGCTGCAGAAAGTTTAATTATTATTCCCTTTCTTTTCCTTTTATTTTATTCGGATGATATCTTGAGCTCGATAATCACAAAATACAACTCGGATTCATCCATGCAAGCTCACACCAAGCTCTGCCATGGCTAATGGTGAAGAAGGGAAGAGGACGGTTACAAGGGAGAGGATGAGAGAAAAATGAATCTGTGTATTGTATTGTTGAAAATGAAAATGAAAATGAAAGATACAAGGATATATATATTTGTAAATTAACTATAGTTGAGTCAACTAACTCTAGTTCTAACAACCTAACTATAGTTAGTACTAACCACTAACTAACTATAACTAACTCAAGCTTAACACTATTACAATGTTAACTAACTAACTAATCTTCACACTTACCCTCAAGCTGGAGGGTGCAGAATGTTAAGCACTCCAAGCTTGCCTAAAAAAAAGGCATGTTGTGAATGGCCAAGTCCTTTTGTTAGCAAGTCAGCTTGTTGATCTTTTGTCCCTATGAAGAGAGGCACGAGCAGACCTTGTTTAATTCTATGATGTACAAAATGACAATCGATTTCTATATGTTTAGTACGTTCATGGAAGATAGGATTAACAACTATTTATAAAGCTGATTTACTATCACAGTAGATTTGCACTGGATGTTTGATAGTCACACCTAACTCAGCATACAACCCTAATAACCATACGACCTCTGCTGTCACTGCTGCCAAACTTTTGTATTCTGCCTCTGCAGAGCTTCTTGATACTGTATGTTGTTTCTTTGATTTCCAAGAGATGAGGGAGTCACCAAATTTGATCAAGTATCCTGTAACAGACCTGCGTGTGTTTGGACAACTAGCCCAGTCAGCATCACAAAAGCAAGTTAAGCTATCTTCATTAGACTTGACTAGAAGAATTCCCATCCCTGGCTCGTGTTTGAGATATCTGACAACTCTCATAGCTGCATCCCAATGAGACTTTTTGGGTTTTTGCATGAATTGACTGAGAGTCTGGACTGCAAACACAATGTCTGGCCTGGTGCTGGTGAGATAGATCAACCTACCAATTAGTCGTTGATACTCAGTTGCATCAGAAAGTATTTCGTCATTCCTAACACCAATGTGCCTATCAAATTCTGCAGAAGTGAACTTTTGATTGAGATCAATTGGGGTCAGAATAGGTTTGGCACCTCCTAGACCAAGGTCCGAAATCAATAGGAGACAATACTTTCTTTGGTTCAAAAGTATTCCATCCTTGGACCTTAACACTTCAAATCCCAGAAAGTACTTATGATCACCAAGATCCTTGACTTTAAATTGTTGATGAAGCACCTCTTCGGTCTCATTGATGAACTGTGTGTTGTTTCCAGTTATCAACAAGTCGTCTACATTTACTAGCACTGCTACAAAGTCTTCACCATTTCTCTTGGTAAATAAGGAGTAGTCATAAAGGCTCTGAACATATCCTGCAGCTATGAGGGCCTCACTTAGCTTGATATTCCATTGCCTTGAAGCTTGTTTTAGGCCATATAGTGATTTCAATAGCCTGCAAACCTTTGTCTCCCCCTGCTTTCTGAAACCTTGAGGGAGCTCTATGTACACTTCCTCATACAAATCACCTTGTAGGAAAGCATTGTACACATCCATTTGTGAGATATTCCATCCCCTGGATGCAGCAAGTGAAATACATATCTCACAGTAACCATTTTTGCAACTGGTGAGAAGGTTCCATTGTAGTCTAAACCTTCCCTTTGACTGTATCCCTTAGCAACCAATATTGCCTTAAAACTTTCTACTTTTCCACTAGCTTTGTACTTGATCTTATATACCCACTTTGACCCAATGGCCTTCTTTCCTTTTGGCAAATCAACAATATCCCGAGTCTTGTTGTCTTCTAGTGCCTTAATCTCCATTTCCATAGCTTCAATCCACTTTCTGTCCTTTGAAGCCTCAGCAAAGTTCTTTGGCTCAGCATTTCAAAAATGTTGGTTACAAAAACTTCTACATTTATCCTTCACTTTGTCAAAAGACAAGTAGTTAGATAATAGATAAGAGGATCCCTGACTTCTTTTTGTGGTTACATAGTCATGCAACCATAAAGGCTCCTTTGATGTTCTTTTTGATCTCCTTATTTCATTGCCTTCCAGTTCTACAACTGGTGAGACAATGACATCATTGTGCAATATAGATTGTTGTTGTGCTGGTGCTAATAACCTTGCACCATCTGAACTAGATTCACCAACTCTTGCTTCAGACATATCTGAGTTGTTGTCTTCTGCAACTGCTGATAAATGTTGTTCATCATGTGCATATTCTTCTATGTTCTCCCTTTCTACATCTGCTGACAAGTGCTCCTCAATATGAGCATCTTATGCAGCTGCTTCATTCTCATTTCTTCTAGCATCGACTGATGTGTTCATGTCATGAGATCTTGGCTCAGTCATCTCATTCGTGCCATCCTGTCCAGTCCTCTCAGGTTGCAAATCTCTACTGCTGAGAGGTGTTGATGTTGCAACCATCTCTATTGTTGTGTGCTCCCCTGTAATTGGAACTTGAGAGATTGACTTAGAAAATGGAAAGATATACTCCTTGAACATTACATCTCTGCAGTCAAAGAAACAATTAGTAGATAAATCCATCAGTTTATATCCCTTCTGTGTTTCTGCATATCCAAGAAGTATGGCTGCTCTTGCTCTGGGGGAAAACTTGCCTTCTGTGGTCATGTTAGTAGCATAGCAAAGGCATCCAAACACTCTCAAATGACTCAAGCTAGGTGGCTTCTTATGTAGAACCTCATATTGATATTTTCCTTTGAGCAAGGCAGTAGGCAACCTGTTTATCACATACACTATTGTATTAACACATTCACCCTAGAATCTTGTTGGAGTATTAGCTTGAAATTTCATTGCTCTTGCTATGTCTAGGATATGTCTATGCTTCCTCTCCACCACTCCATTTTGTTGTGGAGTGTATACACAACTGCTTTGATGAATAGTCCCATAAGAATTAATCAATTTTGTCATGTGTTTATTAAATAATTCTGTTCCATTGTCTGTTCTAATCGATTTTACCTTAGATTGAAACTGTGTTTGCAACATAGGCAGAAACTTTATAAGCACCACAACAACATCACTCTTCAATTGAAGAACATGTATCCAAGTGTATCTCGTATTATCATCCACAATAGTCAGGAAAAAATGTTTCCTATCATGAGTTGGGTATTATATGGTCCCAAACATCCAAATGCAAGAGAGAAAGAGGTTTCTCACTTGTAGTTAAACTTCTAGGAAACACTAATCTACTTTGCTTAGCAAGAGGACATATATGACGGTCATTGTTTACTGCTATGTCTACAACTTTATTATGAAAGAAATCTATAGTCTTCATAGTACTAACTGAAGCATGGCCTAATCTTCTGTGCCAAAGTGCTCCATCTTCCTCATCCTTCCTTGTGCTTCTAGATGCAAACTGTCTTATTCCGTTGATGAATTTGTCCAAATCTCCGCTGAATCCTTTCTTCAATATGTACAACCCACCTTTTTCCTTACCAATCCCCCTCACCTTGCCATTGTAAAGGTCCTGGAATAGGCAGAAATCATGAAAGAAATTCACTGAGCACAAATTGCCTTGTTAGTTTAGAAACTGACAAAAGGTTGAACTTGAACTCAGGTACAAATAGTACATCATCCAATTCCAGTTTATCGAGAATGATTGCTTTACATATATGTGAAACACTAGCTTTTTCTCCTGTGGGTAAATGAACTTGTTCATTTTTATATGTATTG
Source organism: Nicotiana paniculata (assembly GCA_005239505.1). NCBI lineage: Eukaryota > Viridiplantae > Streptophyta > Magnoliopsida > Solanales > Solanaceae > Nicotiana > Nicotiana paniculata. Next base: position 14,781 of record MDKI01201713.1, on the reverse strand, counting down.
AATTTATCTTTGGTTACTAATGCCTCTAATTCACCAGCAATGTGATGTGTTTCTCCAGAATCAATAATCCACTATGTACCAGGTAAGTTTTCCATTAAGGAGGTAGTCATACCTGTTGTGTTGGCTTGACATTCAGTGTCTTTGTTCAACATGTTCAGAATCTGCCTGTACTGATCTTCAGTGAAGTATGAACCTATCTTCAGTGCACCATTGTTGCCTTTCTCTTCACCTTCCTGCATTGATTTATCATTTCCAAATGCTCCAGTAGTTATGTTGGCTGCATATGTTTTCCTATTTTTGAACTCATTTGGATATCCAACAAGTTTGTAGCAGTTCTCCTTAGAATGACCTGGCTTATTGCAGTATTCACACTTCATGAGTGGCTTCTTTCCTTTATACCAGCTAACTTGCATCGTTGTTTGTCCCTTAACTGATTGCATAGCAATAGGATCTCCCTTATTTCCTGCAGTCAAGTTAGAATTCTGACTTTCATCTTCAATTATCAAGGCATAGGCTTGATTCAAAGTTGGCTCTATAGTCTTCATCAGTATCTGTCGTCTTGCTTGGTCATAAGTCTCATTCAATCCACTTAAAAATTGCATCAACCTTTGCTTTTGAAGGTTCTCGACATATTCCTTCGAATTAGGAATAGGCACCACTGCATCATACTCAGCCCATAACTCCTTGAGCTTTGTGAAGTACACAGATACAGAATCCATTCCTTGTGAAATGGTGGCTATCTCCCTGTGCAATTGAAAAATTCTCACACGATTCACTTTGTCAAATCTCTCTCTCAAATACTCCCATACTAAATGTGCGTCAGATGAATACACAATTCCGCTAAGCAATTCTGGAGAGACTATGTTCATGATCCAGGACAAGACAATAGCATTGCATGTTTCCCAATCTTCATGTAATGCTAGCTCGAATGAGTCCTGTTTGCATGTCCCTAGCACACACCCTAGCTTCCTCTTAGCTTGTAGTGCAATTCGCATTGATCGACGCCATAAACCATAGTTTTATGATTCTGTGAGCTTTACAGGAATCAAAATTGAACTAGGAGTATCTGAAGGATGTACGAACCGAGGACGCGTGTGATCGATGTGAGTCTCCATTGATAGTCACTGATTGAGCTTCGTGATGAAGATGACTGAGAAGTTACTGATTATCGAAGTATAATTTGCGGAAACTTAGAACTTTTCACTACTCTGATACCATGTGAGCTCGATAATCACAGATATTTTTTGTTTTTGATTATTATTTGTACGCCGTTTAGCTCTACCTTTTTATTTGGATGAATTTAATAGCTAATTTGAGTTTTGGATTCTGTTGCAATGCCTTATTAGGAAATTAAGTTTCTAAAGTTTTAGAATTAACAATCTAGTGATTAGAAAATCAAATTAGTGGATTAGATAGATGGATTGGTGCCTTTAACAAAAAACGATTAACGAGTCAGCATCATGTTTAATTCGCCTGGTCTTTTATTTCAACTTGATTGTGTATATTTGAGTGTGTTATCATCATGTTGGTTATTTTGTTTGCTTGACTGAACAAGTAGTATGGGCTTTTAGGTGATTAAAGTCTTGCAAAAAATGAAATTCTTTGGAACGAGGACATGGGATTGGGTATTAAAATGAAAGAAGATTTGAGCTTATATGTTATCGCTTTATTTATTTTATTACTCTTACCACTAGGAATAAGTTAGGCCCGTCAATATACGGGTAGGCAAATTTTAGATCTTTTTCTTTTATTTGAGGTAAGAGGTCGTTCCCTTTTAGTTTATTATGGTTTCATCAGGAGAATACCCCGAAGAGTTTGTATATATTTTTACCGGGGTATGCCCCGAAGTGAATGTATATGAAGGCCAAATATGGAACATTTTGAAGAAGCATAGAATAGAATATAAATTTTTATTTTTATTTTTCTTCTACTAGGTGGGGCCGACCTCGAGCCTCTTCTGTGTTTATTTGTGCTCTTTGTGTGTTTTCACCTCAATCTGAGTATTCGTTAAAACCAACTTGATCTTGTACACAATCGTACTAGTTACGGGACTCGGGGTGTGATGACACAAGGGGTCATTTTATGAATTTAGACTCCGTTTTAGGATTATTAGCCATAAAAAGATTAATTTTAATTCTGACGATCCCGGGAGGCCCGCAGTAAAATATGGTACTTGGGCGTATGCCCGGAGGTCCCAAGCTTTAGAAATCAAATTTTAAAAGAAATTGTTTTGCTGAATTATTAATGAAATAAAGAAATGAATTAATGTTTGAAACCATTGGTATCGGGCTCTTATTTTGGTTCCGGAGCCCGATACAGATTTGTTATAGTATTTAAGTACTATCTGTGAAATTTTGTGAGAATCGGAATTTATTTGACGTGATTCGGACGTCCGATTGAGAAATAGTGAAAGTTAAGTGTTCTTGAGAAAAATGATGAGTTTTGAGGTTAAATTCATAGTTTAGATGTTAGTTTCACGATTTGACCGCATGAGCAAGTCCGTATGATGTTTTTTTTGACTTTCGTGCATGTTTGGTTTAGAGCCCCAAGGGCTCGGGTGAATTTTGGGTAGGCTACGGGATGTCTTTAACTCATAAAAGTTGATGGTTTTTTCTGCTACTGGTGCACAGATAAAATGTTCATCGCGTTCGTGTAGAGTCACTCGCGAACGCGTAGAGTAATTTAGTTGGGGTCATTTGTGCTATGCGAATGCATAACCTGGGGCGCGAACGCGAAGCACTGGGGGATCACCCTTCACAAAAGCGTCCAGGCTATCACGAACGAGGAGAGTAAATGGGGGGGGGGGGGGGGGGGGTGAGTGCCGCCTACCCTTTGCAAACCCGGCCCCACTTTTGCAAACGCGAAGGCCATTGGGCTAGACCCTCCTCGATCGCGACAGGCCCATCGCGAACGCGATGAAGGCCTGTCCAGCGATTTAATAACAGACTTTTAGGCGGACAGAACCTATTTTTCACCATTTTTGAACTACAAAGATTTAGGCGATTTTCTTCACCCAAGTTCATTCCCAAAGTGTTGGTAAACAATTCTAAACTCTACTCTTTCAATTACCCAATATTTTTCATCACCTTTTAATCAAAAATCAAGAATTTTCATGGTAAAAATTGAGGGTTTGGGTAGAATTAGGAAATTTTGTAAAAAGCGAATTTTGACCTCGAATTGGGGTTGGATTTCGAAACTAATTGCATATTCGGGCTCGGGGTGAATGGGTAAACGTAATTTGGTCCGAACCCCGAGTACCAAGCAGGCTCGAGGTCAGGTTTGAACTTTTTTTGAGAAAACTTAGAAAAAATCATGATTTTCAATAAAGTTACTTCCTTTAGCATTAATTAATATTATGATTAGATTCGATTGTATTGAAGGGGAATTCGAAAGAAAAAGCTATACTTGAGCAATCAGTGGCCTGTGGAATTGAGGTAAGTGTTTGGCCTAACCTTACCTTGAGGTAATAGGTTTTGTTGTTGTATTTTCTACGTGTTAGTGTTGAGTACGACGTATAGGTGTGGTGAAAAGTATGTATACGTTAGTGTCAAGCATGACCGGGAGTCTTATACTGTGACTGTTGTGATTTTTATTATGTATTGTCCATGCCTAAACTGATGAATATCCATGTTGAACAAGGTTTATAATGAATTCTTGGTAATTGACCATTGTTGAGCATTGGCTCAAGTTGAGATTTATTTTGTGAATTTAGTTGTTGGAACCATATTGGTTATAGTTGATTCCCTTGACGGGATGTAATTGTTTCTATTGTTGATTCCCTTCCCGAGATATTATTGTTTCAACTATTTGGGTGAGGAGAGAGAGATAAAACACGAAGGGTAATGTCGTGCACATTTACATTTACATTTGCATTTATGCATATGGTGAGGAAGAGTGCTAAAGCACGAAGGGTGATGTCGTGCACATTTACATTACATTTATATTGATGCATACGGTGAGGCTGAGAGTAAAAGCACGGAGGGTGATGCCGTGCACATTTACATGTCACGACCCGTTTTGCCCTCCGAAAGGTATCATGACGGTACCTAGTCTCTACGACTAGGTAAGCCTAAAATATACGGAGAAATAATAGAATCAATAAAATAAAGACAGAAAAGAACTCAAGTAGATATAACATAGCTGCTCAGCATGTACACTTCCACTTCCCAAAACCCGGAATGTCACGATAGTCACAAGATCTATACTAAATGTAGCTCTATACAATGAAATAATGGAAAATACATAAGTCCTCTATTCCTACTAGAGTAGAAGGGGATTTGTGGGATTCTGCAGACGAGGCAGAATTACCTCGCGGTCTCCTGGCAGCTACTAGAACGACTCCTAGCCACGATACCGGATGCTGGTACCTGGATCTGCACATGGGGAAAACATGCGCAGGAAAGGGCGTGACCACTCCACATTCGGTACTCCGTAAGTGCCGAGCCTAACCCCAGTCAAGTAGTGACGAAGTCAAGTTGAGGCTCTATTGAGTTTTCAAAACAAGTCAATATAAATATAAAATAGTGAAACATAGATGAGCAATGATAAACATGATTAATGGAAACTAGGAGAGTTTATAAAAAACGGAGAGCCCTCGGCTCGGCACAACATATATCTCAACAGTAAATGTGCAATGCAGTACAAAGAGAAAGCTCTCGGATCTCAGTCCGTAGTCTCAATTTAAATATGCTACGCAGTACAAGGGGAAAGCTCCTGGATCTATGTCCGTAATCCCAATTTAAATATGCATTTCAGTACAGGGGGAAAGCTCCCGGATCTCGGTCCATAGTCCAAATTTAAATATGAAATGCAGTACATGGGGAAAGCTCTCGGATCTCGGTCCGTAGTCCCAATTTAAAATATGCAAAGCAGAAGTATGTCAATTACGGCTTAATTAAATAGTCCAAGAAAACAACATGCAAGAATAGAGTAAAGCTACCTAAGCATGGTGCGACTAGTAGAAAATAAGAGGAAATCAAGTACGAACAGGTAGGCATGCTTACTCTTAAGCTATCTACTCAATTAAGATAGGAAACAATAATATATGAATGAAAATGAGAGATTTCATGGAAGTAAAAATAGGATTTTAGAAACAATGACCCGTGTGCGCACTCGTCACCTCACGTACACGGCGTCCACGTAACAAAATCAGTATAAAAATGTCTAAGGGGAAGTCCCCAACACAGAATTAGGCAAGCCACTTACCTTGACTGCGCTAATCAACTCAATACCACGCTCTTGCCACGAGTATCCAACTCCGGGTGGCCCAAATCTAGTAAATCCGATTACATAATGTAAATAACACTTCAAGGGAACAAAATAGCTAGTTATTTCTAAGCTAGTACGCGAAATTAGGAAATTCTCCCAAAAAGTCCCCCGGGCCTACGTCTCGTAATCGGGTAAAAATCACATTTTCCAAACGCCCATTCACTCACGAGTCTAACCATATAAGAATCTTCCAAATCGGAGGTCAAACACCCAATCAAAACTCAACAATTTGGCGATGAAGTTTATCCCATTTTTCCCATTTTCTACCCACAAATTTCGAAATTAAAGGTTGAATTTAAGATTGGAATCATAGAATTTGATGTACAATGGATGGAAATCACTTACCCAAACTACCCAGGTGCAAAAAGTCTTCAAAAATCGCCCTTCCCGAGCTCCAAAATTCGAAAATGGTAAAAATAGGCTTTAACCCTCGATTTTGGGTCTTAAAGAATCTGCCCAGCTATTGACCTATACGTTCGCATACGGTCAATCGCAAACGCGATGAGTAAAGAAAACACGCCCAGAAAATGGTCTATGCGAATGCGAATGGGGGAGTGCGGTCGCGAACCTCAGGTTCCTTAACCCACTGCGAATACGTTCCAAGGCCTGCGAACGCGAAGGGAAATGACCCAACCCCTGGGAGCCCGACTCAAATCTATGCGAACACACTCTGCTATCCGCAAACACGAAGCACTAAAAACCGCTGAAGCCTATTATGCCTATGCGTTCGCGGCTACACCCACGTGAACGCACAAGAGAAAACCAGAACATCAAAATCTGATGCATTCTTAAATCCAAATCTAACCCATTGAGTATCCGAAATACACCTGAGGCCCCCGGGACTTCAACCAAAATTACCAACCAACTATAATACCCCATTCAAACTTGGTCGAGCCTTAAAAACACATCTCATAACATCAAAGTCATCAAATATGCATAGATTCAAGCTTAAGAACTTATGAAATTTCTAGAATTCACGTCCGATGCCGAAACACGTCTAAACTCATCCGAATGACCTCAAATTTTGCACACAGGTCATAAATGACATTATGGACCTGCTGATGCTTTCGGAATTCCATTCCGAGTCTGATATCAAAATTTCACCTATCGGCTGAAATCGCCGAAATTCTAACTTTCACCAATTCAAGCCTAAATCCACAACCGACCTCGAAAACACATTATGAACACGCTCCAAACCCCAAAATCACCCAATGGAGCTAACGAAGTCAACGGAATTCCATTTCGGATCCGTTTTTACACAACTCTAGCTATGGCTAGATTTCTAAAGCTAAATTCCACATTTATGGACTATGTGTCCAAAATCACCCCGGATTTCATCACTCAACGCTCCGACAAGTTCTAACAACTTAAATAGACATGGGAGAAGCGGTTATTAGGGGATCGGGGCGCTAACTCTCAAAACGACCGACCGAGTCGTTACATTACATTACATTTATATTGATGCATATGGTGAGGCTGAGAGTAAAAACACGAAGGGTGATGTTGTGCACATTTACATTACATTTATATTGATGCATATGGTGAAGCTGAGAGTAAAAGCACGAAGGGTGATGTTGTGCAAGTTTCTTTCCTATTTTTAATTGCTGAAATTATTGTTGATCATTGTCTGTGTTGCCTTATCATTTTTCTCGTTTATTACCTTAGAAATTCCCCATCGCATGCTCCATTTCCATTAATTGCTATTACTTTTAAATTCTTTAATTGTTGTTATTCCTGCTAGCAAGATTATATAAGTATCCAGGTTTTATGGTGTCTTGTCCTAGCCTCGCCACTACTTCGCCGAGGTTAGGCTCGGCACTTACTCAGTACATGGGGTCGGTTGCACCGATACTACACTCTACACTCTTTTGTGCAGATCCAGGTACCACCTAGCTCTAGGATATTTTAGTAGCAGGCATCGTTATTCAGAGACACGAGGTAGATTTGCTGGCATCCGCAGATTCCTAGAGTCTTCTCTTAGTTTTCATTGAGACTGTTTTATTTTACTCAAAACAAATACATTATTTCTTTCAGCCCATTATTTGTAGTATTTTTAGTAGTTCATGAATTGTGACACTGGACCCTGGGGTACACTTATAGTTATATATTTAGTTCGTGGCTCGGTTTATTCATTCATTTATTATTTATTCGTGAAAATATATATTGGAATTTATTAAATGTATTTTATATTTTGGCTGAATACATACGGAGACACTTAAAGTACGATCTTTCATTTAGAAACCTGAACTCAAGGGTGTTCTATTGAGCACTTATACTACCCGAAACTTATTCCAATTGAGCACTTTTTTGACAATCAGCCAAACTTACAAAGTTTGTGCAATGCACTCGCTACTGACGTGGAGAATAACGAATTAAAAAAGGACATATATTATTTTGAGTAAAAAAAGGAAAACTATGTTAAATCTATTTAATAAACAAAATAAATCAGCGGACTTGGTGTTCTTCACTATTTCATGTGTGTTCTTATTCCAAGCATGATTTTAATCCAAATTTTTAAGAGAAACTCCTCCAAATTTGTTATAACTTCAGCTAAAGATTCCCCACGACGACCCGCACAACCCCAATATTAATTTCCCAAACTTTCATCAAATCAAATAACCCAATTTAAACCTTCAAGCTTTTGAAAGACCCATTAATGGTGGCTTTCAAATTTTGTGATCAAAATCAGTGCAACAGTAGACGTCCTTATCCAACTCCAGAGTTCAGACACATTTATTTACTTCACTGTAAACGACAACGATATCAATTTGTAAACTATGTAAGCCAAAGCCACAGGTTGCTTTTTCAAATCAAAATCAGTGCAACAAGATTTCAATTTTTTAGGGTTGAAGAAGAAAAGGGGAGCTCGTTGGTTTTTTGGAGAGATGAGCCTTCGGTTTCTCTCGCCGGATTCCCGCAGTGAAGAGAAAACTTCTAGATCTGTTTTGTTTTTGAGGGAGAAGAAGAAGGAAATAAAAAAGAAGAAAATAAAAATACTGTTTTCGGGTTATTCTCGCGCTTATATCAGGTGAAACTCACTTTATGTGCAAACTCAGCAAAAAATGCTCAATTGGAATAAGTTTCGGATAGTATAGTGCTCAATAGGAATACCCTTGAGTTCAGGTGTCTAAATGAAAGATCGTGCCAACTTTAAGTGTCTCCGTATGTATTCAGCCTTATATTTTAGAATGTTTCATTGTGTTTTAGTAAATATTTAAGGAAACTGGCTAATCAAGTTATAACATTGGCTTGCCTAGCAAGTATGGTGTTAGGCGCCATCACGATCCTTAAGGTTGGAAAATTGGGTCGTGACAAGTTGGTATAATGAGCACTAGGTTGCTTAGGTCTCATAATTCACGAACAAGATTGTTAGAGTCTGAAGGATTGGTACGGAGCAATTTGTACTTATCTCTCAGAGGCTATCGAGTTAGGAAACAACTCCTTTTTATTTCTATTCTATTGTGTGATTCTTGTTATCTCAAATACTGATTGAATTCTTCTATTCTCTCACAGATGGAGAGAACACGTGCTTCCTCTTCCGCTAACCAACATTCCGGTCCTCCAGCAGCAACAGCTCCTTCTAGGGGCAGAGGCCGAGGCCGCGCCAGAGGCCGAGGCAGGGGCAGGACTCAGCCCATTGACCACCTAAGGGCCATGCAACTACAGAACACCCCGCGAGTAAATAACCCTGCCTGTTTAGCCTCAACTGATATCATCTCTATACCTTTCCAAGGATCATAACTATCATACAATCACTACACCCTTATGCATGAAAACACAACCAATGCCTATCCTCGAGGCATCAAGATACACGGTATAAGAACCTGAAGTCGATGGCAGAACTAACACTGGAGATGTGACCAAAGAAATCTTGAGCTTCTGGAAGCTCTACTCCACACTCGTCTGACCACATGGATACCCTCACCGGACACCACGTGTCCCAAGAATGCTACTAAACTGAGCCAAAATTCACACTTGGATAATTTTGCATAGAGCTTATCCTCCCTAAATCCTTATAATACCAGCCTCAAATGCTGAGTGTGCTACCCCTGGCTTCGTGAGTACGCCAGGATGCCATCAATAAACACAATAATAAAGGAGTTATAACACGACTGAATGCACCTTTAATCAAATACATGAACGTTGTTGGGGCATTGTTCAGCTCAAAAGACATCACCAGGAAATCAGAACACAACAAGAGAATCCACTTCACTCCATAATTAAACTACACGGGAGGTCTTTCAATACACTCACAACTCGAGGCCATATTCTAACTCAAGACAGAACTCAAATACTCAATGGTTCTTGCTACCTCTCCCTCCAATGAATTTGTCACAATCAAACAACCTGAACATATCTAACCATCAAATCACACTCACCATGTAGTCATCTAGTCACAAAGTCCCATCAATAATGACACAAACGGACATATAAGTCCCCAAATGCACGTGCTCGCACAAACAAAATCTCAGCACTCCAGCCACAGATAAAGATTCGGCCTCAAATCCTCCAAAATGGCCCATTATTAATCTGCTAAAAATCAAATCTCACCCATGGAAATCACAAGCTGTCGATGCACAGATGATACCGAGCGCTCGCGTGCGCATTCGAATACATGAAAGGAATTTCAAGAGTTACGCTTTTGGACGAATAAGTGGATACGCACGATAAGAATTCAATAATGTGAGATTTTTTTTCCTAAGGGATCTGCAGCCTCTCGAAGATAAGTACAGATGTCTCTGTATCGATCCGCAAGAATCTACTAAACCTGCCCATGACCGGTGAGTCCTATGTAACCTAGGCTCTGATACCAACTTGTCATGACCCCAATTCTAAACTAGTCGTGATGGCACATATCGTGGAACTAGGCCAACCAAATTAACGCTCAAAATGTAAAGAGTCTTTCATTTATATCATTACTAGACTTGTAATCCATACAGGTTTCGTTTAATCAATTTTAAGCAGATAAAGCTACACCGAATATTAAATACAACCCCAAGATCCAGGAGTCACTGGTCATGAGCATCTAAAGAAAATATACAAGTCTGGAAGAAATTAAACTCTATAATACTAAGCAGGAGGAAGCAGGGATGCGGACGTGTGCAGCGACCTCGCAAATCTCCGAGAAGTCTGTGGAACATATGGACAGCTCACTCAGTACCTAACACCTGGATCTGCACCTAAGGTGCAGGGAGTAATGTGAGTACGCCAACTCAGTAGTAATGAAAATAAATCAGGTCTGAGCAGTAAGAAATGCATAAAGTCAAATCATCATTTTCACAATAAGCACAGTCTTTCTTTCAACAATGTACACGCTAAATCATCCCTTAAAAAGCCAATTTCAGTAAAATCCTTTGAAAAGTGTAATTTCCAACAAATTCAGAAAAATGTCTGTTGATACCCAATTTTCCTCAAATTATTTTATATTTTACATATATACTTTCAAAATCAGATTTTTATAACAATTGGTATTTTTCTAAAATTTTCCCAGCTTTTTATTAATTTATTTTAATTTTTCCAGTACTTTTATTTCTAATAATTAATCATAAATTACATTACAAATTATTTTAAAAAAATTTCTTGATTTAATATATCATTTTTGGTTCTATTAAGGGCAAATTATTTCACAATTAGCCGAATTGGCACTATTTGCCTAATTATATATTTTATGCTATTTTTTAATCAATAATTAGTCATTTATATTTTTAATATTGATTAATCCTTTTAATTTAGTTTATTAAGCATCAATTTCATTTTTTATAATTATTAGCTATTTTTATAAATTATTTATCTATTTTTAATGGGTATTTAACAAATAACCACTTTTAATTTTAATTCTAGCCTAATTAACCCAGACCCCTAACCCATTTAACTAGCCCAACTACCCAGTCCTCACAAATATACCCGACCTAATCCCCCTTTGATATGAGCCGTTGATTAATTCAAATCAACGGCCCATATCTCATCTTACCATATTAAGTCCTAAACGACCCCCCCCCCTTCTCATTTTCCCCCGTCTCACTTCTCACCCATCTCTCTGAATCCTCTCACCTGTCTCTAGAACTTTTGTCTCCTGAGCTCTGTCTTTCCTCTCTCCGGCCACCTCCTCGCCGGAGACCATGAAGTTTCCACCTCTCATCGACCTTATGGCTCCACCCTTCACACCTGCGTCACTGGTGGAGGTTCTCAAGTGACCCTGAGGAGGTTCACTCCCACCTCCGGTATCATGCCATCTTTTCCGACCACTTATGACTGTTCGAGTAAGATCTCTATATTTTTCGGCCAAAGGCCAGTGATATTTTAAGTTTTCTTCTCCTTTCTGGATTTTCTCTGGAAACCCTAGCTTTAAAATCTTCCGATCTTTTTAGATCTATGACAGATCTATGTGTAATTTAAGTCTCTCACATGTTTTCCTCAAAAATCTCATTGTTTTTCAAACGATTTCTTCACTTTCGAATTAGGGTTTCTTGACCCCTATCAAAGATGGTTCTTCTTCTGATTTTTTTAGTGATTTCTACTGTGTTTGAACGATTCTCTTATGCTTTCTTGTTATCTGAGTTATTATGCTAAAAACCCTAATTTTCTAGTCCGTCTCTGATTATATGTTCATGTGTGTCTATTTCTTATGAAATAATCTATGTGTTCTACGCTTCTTGCTCTAATTTGTGGTTAGGGTTTCTGGATCTTTAGTATTCCTCTAATTACTTGCTTAGGGTTTCTCTGATTTTCGTTCAATGCGTGCTATTTATCATTTAAAAGTCTGATTATTCATTTATTTGATTGTTTACCTAATACTCTGTACTGGTTCTGTGCATTTTTTTCGTAAAGCTGTGATATTTTCCTTGAATCTATGATTTTGTGTACGTTCCTTAGAATTCTGTACTGATTTTCGAATTGTTTCCTTGTTTGTGTGATACTTTATTTGATTAGTCTTGATTCCTTTGATTTTAATGTCATTCGAGATTCCCTTGACTAATTTTCAGAATTAAAATCATATTCTGACTTATTTTAATGTGTATGAAGATGTTGTCAATATTTCTCATATACTTCCCTTATTTGAAATATTCTGTATTTAGTCTTCATTACATGCCATATGCTTTACTATTCCTATTGTGGTAAAAATCAGTTTATAATTGACAATTTTCCTTATTTAACTCTGATTGTGCCCCTTTGAACTATGACTCCCTAATTAAAGGGAGTTCAAGTCTTTAATTGATTCTGATTTGGCATTATTTCTATAACTATGTCAAATTAATACTCCTTACCTTATTTCTCTACTCATTTTCAAAACTATAAATACTCTACTCTTTCTTTAGTATAACACATGAACTATTACACCGTTCTGAACTTTCTCTTACACACATACATACTCTCTTTGTTCTTGCTAGATATATTTTTTTGTTCTCAGTCAGCTGTAAGCTAAGACTGAGCAACTGCACACTATACTGCCCTGCATTATACTGTTCTGCAATACACCGCTCTTCATTCTACTACTCTGCACTTATTCTCTCATTCAACTGGTATGTTTTCAGTTTAACTTACAGCCTCCAAAACAATATATTTCTGTTTGTGTTTCAATTCCTTTTGTTTCTCTTATGCTTCTACTTGTGGTTCTGCTGTCTACCTTGCAATTAGTATGCCTATTTTACCATATGATTACCCCTTCCCTTTAATTCAGCATGTCTATTTCTTTCTTACATGTTTCATTACACTTCTGCCTTACCCCTAACCCCAATACATTATAAGCATGTATTTATGAAACTTAGTAGCTATGTAATCCTGAACCCTTCCCCCTAAACCTATGAGTTACTCTGTTTGTCATGTACTCCCTCTTTGGCATCCTCCAATCTGAATCTGCTAAGTTCCTGGCATAAACACTTTGTAATAGACTATTGTTGTGAGTATAAGTATGTTGTACTTTAATACTTCCCTGGTGTTCACTTGTATGCAAATCTGTTTTCATTGTGTGACTTACTTGTTTCGAATACCCTCTTCCTTGTTTGTGTTTGTTTCCCTGAACTATGCATGCAATTGTGGTTTTGAGCTGTTAATTGTCCTATTATTTTTCTTCCAAACAATTTTCAGTAAAAGCAAACTCTTCTGTTATTCTCCAAAACTTATTTCAAACTAATTATTTTAATTGTTTTCCGACTCAACTCTTTCAAAACTATGTCAAGCACTCTCACCTATACTCTTGGAAGTCTAGGTTCTGCCCCTTTAATGTGTGACTATTTAGGGACCCCTGTGAGCTCCCTCTGAACTCTGACATATTAAAGTTGGCCCTTCCACACTGTATTTACTCAAGTTTTGTTATAAATCTGGGTGTGAGCACTTACCGGGATCCCTTGAGATCCTTAGAGAACTCTGACACACCTGGATCATGTGAAAGGCTGTGAACCAACGGCATTTGAGGTACTCTGGAGATTCTGGGCCTATCTGTAGGCTCCCTATAAATTCTTCTTTTTCTCATTTCAATTATGTAATTTGTGCAAATGGTTTGTAATCATTATTGTAAACAACTCTAGGGATGGATAGTGAAAAGGGAAAGGGTAAATATGCATGTTGTAGTTATTAAGGGTAGAAAACATGTTAATAGGTTTATATTCCTAATTGTGCAATTGAAACCATGCTTAGAATTCATGCATGCATTTGGAATCATGCCTCTTAGGTCCCATGTCTACTGTTTCAGCATGTGCTTCCTATTCTTATATCACTTAGAAAAAATCATGTGTTAAATTGTGCTAATAATTGGTACTTTATCATCATGATCATACGCTGCCATGTACACTTAGATATCCTCCCTTAGGATAAAAACAACGCTAATAAATAGCTCATTCATCTCTTCTGCATATTCTTAAAGCATGTTCAAACGTTGTAACATTTATGCATTTAAAAAATCATGCTTAGGTCTTGCATATACATCATTCTGCATCTTCTGTGCATTAGATATCTTAGGACTGCATTCATACCCGTTTAAACACACCTAGTTGACTACTGATGCATGAAAAATGAATAAAACAGATACATTCAGTTTGCAAATAACTGGTAATAATTTCTGAATTTTGAACATTCAGACAACATGTTTAGTAATACAACTTTCTCTAAGTAACTCTAATAACCAGAACATTGTCTAAATGACTAGGCAAGACTTAGGTGCGAAATTTGTTAAAACTAGAAATTTGTTTCTTTATGTATGCTCCTTAACTATCAGCAGGTTAAAATCAGTAGGCAAAACTGATTAGGACTTCCTCTCTGAATTACATAACAAATCTGTTTTCTTTGTTACGTTCTGAAACCATCTAAATACCATGCCTTAGGATTCTGAAATTAAATATGTACCTTAACTGTGTATGAGTCGTGTCGTCTATGTGCATTACTTGTGGAGGTATATCTGAGCCTTCTATCTGTTTTCTGTGTTCTCCCTTAATGACAATCCTATTTGTTTTTATCTGTCGCTTTAGTATTTTTCCTTTGAACCTAAGGGTGTGCCTAGAACCTCCTTCATAGGATAGA
>ML330245.1:0-98901 GCA_005239505.1 Nicotiana paniculata | reverse complement strand
CTTTGTTTGATGATCAAGATACTTATAGTCTTCAGTCCATCTACCATTAAATGCAACTATAATACATATTGTTTCCATCCTGCAAGTCAAGAGCAATCCTTGTATAATTACGAATAGGTACTGTAAGTTAAGGACTAAGTTAAGGACCAAGTGTCCTTAACTTTTGAACTTGAAATTCAAAGTTAAGGACCAAGTGTCCTTAACTTTTCAACTTGAAAATCAAACTTCAGGACCTAGTGTCCTTAAGTTTTCAATATTAAACTTTAGGATCTAGTGTCCTTAACTTTTGAACTTGAAATTCAAAGTTAAGGACCAAGTGTCCATAACTTTTGAACATGAAAATCAAACTTCAGGACCTAGTGTCCTTAAGTTTTGAAGTTGAAAGTCAATCTTCAGGACCTAGTGTCCTTAACTTTTGAACATAGAAATCAAAGTTCAGGACCAAGTGTCCTTAACTTTTCAACTTGAAAATCAAACTTCAGGACCTAATGTCCTTAAGTTTTCAATTTCAATATTAAACTTCAGGACCTAGTGTCCTTAACTTTTCAACTTCAAAATCGAAGTTAAGGACCAAGTGTCCTTAACTTTTGANCTGCTGCTGAAGTTAATTGTGTTGATCGTTAATAAAAGCTTAGGTATAAGTTATAGCTGAAGGGTATTTTCGTCTAGTCAGGTAAAAGTTCATTAAACTAATGGCTAAAGAATAAATACATTTAAAACACTGGCTTTAAAATAAAGACAACTTCTATTAGTGGCTATTTGTATACATCCCCCTTATTTTGCTGCAACACGAAAAGTTCCAGCATAATAGATTCGTGCACCTGTGTATGAACTTCCAGCATTTTATGTTAGAACTTTCAGCACACGGGAAGTTCAAACATAATATACTGGAGATTGGAGTAGCTATGTATGAACTTCCAGCATATTATGTTGGAGCTCCGGTATATTATGTTGGAACTTCACATGTAAAAATTCGAACCCTAGTATATTATACTGGATATTTTTCGAATTTTTTTAACAGTATTTTCGTTCAGATTTATCTTTACGTAAAAAGTGACTAAAATTCAATTATTTTTGAAACTACGGTTATTTTTTAATTATCATTTGTAAATCTGATTATTTTTTATTTCGTTAGTACTCAAGGCACCAAAACCAAAATCACTAGCCAATTGACGAGAGTTTTGATTCAGAAATGAATGATCTCAAGCAAAAACGTCGCTCCAGTGAAATTCATGTCTGTTGATCTGAAAGGGCACAGAAGAAAGGTGCTCTTATTTAAATAGTATCAGATTTATCGGGGATAAGAAGTTTATAGCATGTTTGGCCAAACTTATAATTAAATCACCTTATTTTGAAGTTTTTCAAAAAGTACTTTCTGAGAAACAATTTGTGTTAGGCTGCTAATTAATTTAAAAAGTACTTTTGAACAACAATTAGAGTTTGTTCAAACTTTTAAAAAGTGTTTTTAAGTGTATTTTTTTCGAAAGTATTTTTAAGTATATTTTTTTCAAAAGTGCTTTTAAGTGTATTTTTTTCAAAAGTGTTTTCCAAAATAATACTTTTGGGGAGAAACTACTCAAAAGTTGCTTCTGTGCATTTGTTTTTCCTTCTAAAAATTTAGCCAAACAACTTAACTTCAAGACAAAGCACTTCAGCCAAAAAGACGCTTGGGCAAACAAGCTATTATTGCGTGAAAGGTAAACTTCTGAGACGGTATCGAAGAACAGACAACAGTACCTGCCGTTTAATTAACACTGCAGCAATATACAGCTCAAAGCATGAGGGAAATACCAAATCTGCCATACAAGGAACACAATATTACGCCAATCCTCACAATTTAGCAATTTGACAACGTTTACAGACAATATAAAAGGCGGGGGAAAACCCTATTGCTGTTTTGGCAATTTACACAAAAAACTATGACTATATATAAGCGACAGAATTCTCTATATACACACATCACTTTAAGAGGTTTAAAAAAAACAGCCTAAATAATTAACAAGACTGGAAAACTGAGCACTCTATCCTGCCATGCTATCTAGTTGAACTTACCTTTGGTAGTAAATCGTGTGTTCGCGCTATAGGCCCCTGCAAAATAGTCTTTTCCTGCGTACAGATACTCGAATGAGGACAGCAGTACGGAAATTTTAGACCACAATAAGCTGGTACTGCACCGATAAGAATTCCTGGGTACAAGCACCAACTTTTTTCTTTTGTATAACCTTTTTTCCCAAAATGTAACCCCCACCCCAACCCCAGAGAACTCCCTATCCAGGATCCCAATAATGGCCCTTTTCCATTGGAGACTCACATCGTCGACTGATGGTTGGAGGTGCAGGGTCTTTATCACTGGGCTATCCTTCCATCATCAAGTCAAGTTACCAACTTTAGAGCTTATATAAGTGGATCTCAAAGCAAATTCAAAGGAGAAACTGCAGACAACAATTCATGCAACAAATAGTTCTTTGCTGTGCCATTAACCCATGACTTGTTCACAACCTTAAGAGATCATTGAGCATCACAAGCTTTACGGCACCATCTCCACCACATGTAAGAAAACCATGAGGAACAATTTGAATATCTGTAACAGCTGCCTGAAAATGCAGGAGAAAAAATCCCTTTAGTTTTGCAAGCTCATGATCTCGATAATTTTTCTTCCAACGATTCACGCATCTGATCAAAAAAGTTACCTGTACCACACCACCAAAGCCACGGGAGCTTGGCTGCAAGAAGGTGTGTCTTTCATGCAATTTTGGCCAATGAAATACTAATTTCGCATTTTTGGCATCCCAAAGTTTTACATCTCCATCTTTACTTCCCGTCAAGAAAAAGCTGGTATGTGGTATGGTTGATATTTTGGTAACACTCCCTGCACGAGATGAAGTAGAATTAGAGAAAGATCTCATTATGTACTGCCAATCAACTATCTACAGCTTTTTCAGCCACAATCATCTAAAATGGTCCAATACCTGTGTGAGCCTTCGGAATATACCAGAGCATCCCATTACGATTCTGATCACCGGTTTTCTTCTGCATGTCAACCATGGAATTCACACCATGATCACCAATTTCTGTATGCTTCTGTCTTTTTGCCTTTCCAGTAGCTATGTACCGGAAATCATGAAGTCCAACATCACCACCTTTCCCACCCGTCACAATGAGGGGGGAAATAGAACCACTTCCTAAATCATTATCAAACACTGCTAGAGAGCGTGCACCTCCTGGAAACAAGAACAGGGTCAATAATCTTAGCAAGTTAAAAGCTTATAACGACTAATGAACTAAACAAAGACCATTATCAAGGTTTTGCTAAGGTTCTGAAGAAAAGCACTACATGTAGACTTTAAGTGGCTTATACCTATTTTCTTGCCAAAAAAGACAGTCACTGAGAATCCGCCATTTAGCTCTTGACAGATGAATATCCCTCTCCCCCAATCCTCCTCCGAATCCACCAATAATCCATATACATGTAGAATTTTCTTCTCATGAAGGTCACACATTTTCATAGACAAGAGCTTTATCCTTTTGCTGTCGAGTAGAATTCTTCTACTTGAGGGTTCTCTATAGATTAGGTTCACTTTGTTACTAATATCTAGGGTGTTTAATCTTAAATTAAATGTTCTACCTTATGCTTTAAATTTGGGTCTTCGCTAAATTCTCTTTAATTGCTTTTCTGGCTTATTGTTATTCCTATCCTTGTTCCTATCATTTAAAAACTGACATTTAAGAATAAATTGACATATCTTAGTTCTGCATTTGTCTTATTGCTAGAACTTAATATTAGGAACTGTCCCGTTCCTTCACAAAAAGGAAAACATATCAACAAACGAACCTTCATGACACATTATGGAGGCTCGAGATGTCGCTGGTGGAGCAAGTGTGTCCCATATGACAACGTTAACACCACTGGAGCTATATCCCGCGGCAGCTATGATTGAACCACTTGAGGTAACATATGTGACATCCCTGCAGTCATTACAAGGCACAGCAGGCTTTATGAGAAAGCAAAAGATGGAAACTATAACAAAAGCTTAACGACTGCATTAAGGAAGATAAATGCAACTGCTTCATCTTTCAAATCACTCCTAAAAAGTTACTAGTTGGAACTGATATTCATGGTGTCCTTGCGGTTGCTAATGACACAACGAAAGACAAAGTGCAAGTAAGGCAAAATAGAAACAATTTCAAACGCTTCCAGCCCCCCGTCACCATCCAAAGACAGTATAGCGCATTCTGGTGGTTATGGCGTGGTGTTAGGTACCGGAGAGGCACCAAATAATAAGAAAGTTTTTCCTTTAATAATATATAGCTTCGAGACAATTTTGAGGAGATACTAATACTCAGTTTCGATGTATTATAATACTTAAACAGGAAGTTCATACAATTTTCGCTGCTTATGGTGTATGGTAATTAAGGAAAAGAGAAGGTTAAGGCCTCCGAATGTTATTAAGTAGCAGTGAGGCACTAAAATACAAAGAGAGAATATCCAAAAATCTAACTTTTTAGTTTGGATACAATTTTGTAGAGATAGTAATGCTCAGTTCCATCTAACATAAAGTTAGCACGATTTGGGTGCTTACGATGTATAATTATTAAAGCAAAGAGAGGATTCTTGTGGCCGAATGTTACTTCTGCCTCCTACTTCAAGCTGCCACGTGCACACAGTACCATCTGAAGCAGCAGATACAAATCTGTGACCACAATGATCAAATTTCACAGCAGATACAGAAGCAAGAGCATATGGTGGAGGGACATTTGCAGCAGGAAGCACTCCATATGTTGCAGTAGCTCTATCTTTGCCAAACTGCAGATATCAAAATTTATTCTAAATACCATATCTTAAGAAACTACAATAACACAAGTATGTGACGGAACAAGTTTTCAATCTCATGTAAGAACAACGAAAAAGACAGCCTACAAACAGTAAAAGAAAAAGAAATGGTCACACATATCATGCCACTGCATGAAGATTACTTAATACTTACTAATTTGCAAGTACAGAAAATATTCTACATTCCTTTTAGGAGTCAAACTTGTTCAAGGTGCAAATTAAGCCTTACTGTTGCAACTGCAAAAAGATCTAACTAATTTGTTGATCGTAATGTTTTACCTCCCACAAATATATGTGTGTATTGCTCGAGCCAACCAAGAAAAAAGGCCTTGAAGGGTGAGTTGAGAATGCCCTTGTCCTAACATTTTCTACTGTGGCAGGAGGGTCAAGAAACTCATCAAAATCCTCTTGAACTCCCCAGCCAAGACTGGATCCCCCTGTATTGGCATAACCTGTTAGCCCAAATGTAGGTCTTGCAAGAAAACCTGTGCCAACAGTTGCTCCACCTAGCCCGAGGTGTGCGCCCTTTTTACTCCCGAGACCCACTCCAGGAGAGACGCAAGTAGGAATTGGTGTAGAATCAGATCCCGCCCAACCATTATGTGGCCAATCAGCTTCTGCCCAGACATTATCAAATCTGTTCGCACAAGGAAGTCCATCTTCCCAATTGAAGAATAACAATCCCTGAATCAGACAGAAGTAGATTGAGTGATCAGGAAAAATGTCATTGACTTTACAAATATAGAAGACTACTGGGAAATTAAAATGTGAAACAAATAAAATAGACATATTTACTTTATCGCCAAACTGTAATGCGCAGAGTCTAAAGACCAGAATAGGAATTTACTATGAATGTCTAAGAGGCAAAATACTTCCTGAGTAATATAACAACATCAGAAGGCAGCACTGATATTTATTCATCAATAAATCTCTTAAAAGCAAAATACTTTCCGCTTATTATCCCTATTTAAAAACTAAGATCAGAATAATTTTCTGCACAATGAAATGATGAATTTGCAAAAGATCAGAGTTCATGGGAAGTGTGAAGCATCAGATACGAATTTCTCCTATTGAAGTGACAGTTGGGATACATTTGAGACACCCTAGAATTTGTACAGTTGATATTCCCACACCATATAACAAGTTGGATACAGCGAACATGAAAGATACCACGTGACTCATCTTTAGATTCACTTATGCCTCTCTCATATCATAAGTACACCTCTCAAAGTTCATAATAACCATGAAGTACCATGCTCTTAAAGTTTCACAAACATGCAGCCAAATTAGTTTAACATCTCCATTTACCCCACCCCAAACATTTCAACTTATCCCAGTTTACTTATGCATCAAGCTGTTCTTTTAAGTATGAAACTTAGAGCTAGATGTTAATAATTGTAAAGTGACATGATCCCTAAAGCCACAAGTTCATTTCCTGTTACGGCCAAATGATGTATCAGATGCATCCTAAACACTGGGAAAACATAAAATTCAGATGCATAATATATAGACCGCTAAATAAGCCCCAAAGCACAGTCTCACCTTCCGATTGCTAGCAAGAGCAGCTTCATGTTTATCAATGGAGTTGATGCACAAAGCCTGCTCAAATACAGGAGAATAGCATTCGTTAGCATCAAGAAAGAAGATTTGCCATTAAATTTACCTGTTATCTGTAAGAAATAGAAAGTGCAATTCAAATTTAAAAAAATTAGGAGAAGAATTACCTCCAAAAGTTCTCCATTTCTCTTATATATCTCCATCGGACTACGAAAAGGCAAAACCTTCTTTGTATGATTCGTATCTTTTCCCCCAGAACTTTGGAAAGGATGATTATTTGGTGACAAACAAGCAAGAGGAGATCCAGCTGTGCTGCTTGGACTACCAAACCTATCGTCTCTGTCACAAGTTTCCTCAACTTCACACTCTCTTACAATGCTGGGGTACATTTCATTCCATCCTTTAAAGGACTTTAGCAAGGTATGCTGTAAAAATTTCTGGTCTTGAAGCACAAATCCCTGATTAGCTTTCTTAAGCTCAGAACAAATATCCCATAATGCCTCAAATGCTGATAATTCATCTTCAGCAGTCAACTTATCCAGATCGTTATTTCTATGACTAAGTTTAGTATCTGGCGCTTTATGTAGGGACGGATAATCTTCAGACCAGAAAAGAGTAGTTGCACCTGGATCTATGCTCTCCAGCAGGATGGATGCAAACCGATTCACACAGTAAGAAGAGATGTGAGTACATGTGATCTTTAGTATATTCGCCAGAAGTCCTGGAACAATCCCATTGTGGGTTGAGACATTGTTGCCATTTACACAGTTTAGTGAAGTGGTTACACTGGGATGTCTGCCTGGAGGTAGAAACAAACCGCTTTCTTCATGTTCCGGAGATAGCAGATTTAGCTTGTACTTTAAAAAGCTAGATACATATCCCCAAAAAGAAGCAACCATGATATGCCATCTCTCTTCCGGAACAGACAACATAAAATCCCCAAATTGTGCCTGTGGCAATTGATTCTTGTTCTGAACAGAAGATCCAGCATCATGAATAGGTACATCATGAGCCACCGTTTCTCGAGTCTCACAAAGCAGTTTTTGTATATCCTTTATGCCTGTCTCATCTGAAGTTCTTGCCATCAAGAGAGGCTTCACAATCAGGAGAAGAACACTGTAATTTCTTTGTACCAAAACAGATGCAAACAATAACAAATACTCTGTTAAATCAAGGACAGTGAAATGTGGCCCCACAAAATTTTCTGCAGAAGAAACTGAAGAAAACTGCACTGTGGCTCTAAGACACCATAATGACCAAGACAACCTCTTTTTATACAGCTCTAAGACGGCGCCATAAATATTTTCATCAGCTCCATTACTCCTAAGGGCGAATGACTTCAAGTAGAAACAGTCCATGCTACACATAATGATGTATCTTGCAGAAATATAAAATAATTCTCCAGATACTTCAAGAAATAGCTTGGGAAGTAAAGCATACAATGAGCAACCATCAAGTTCATGGCCTTGCTCCGTCGACAGATATTTATTTATGTAGTCTTGCAACAAGTAGCATCCTGTATATGCCAAACCACCGTTGCAAAATGACAAAAAAATCTGAAAGAGGAAAAATGAAAAAACCTGACAATCAGTCCTCTGGAAAAAAAAAACATAAACATAACACTTCCATAAATAAGTAGAGATACCAAGTACATAAGATGTAGAGGAATTAAGGAGAACTTCAGTTGAAAGGATGCAATTGTCATCATCAGTTCATCTTGAAAAGCTTCAACTGAAAGCTTGTATTCTTCATTCTCTGATACAGTATCCATGTGTCCCTGAAGACATATCATATCATGGTCTACCCAGCTTGGATGTCTCCTTAACATCTTAGACAAGTATTGCATTGACAAGTCTGATCTCATGTGTGATTCTATCCGTAAAGCCACATCCGATGATAGCCAGTTTGATGAACTTTTATTTAGCATTGCACTCAGCATTTCATGCAGGTATCCAGAGTCCACATTATCAGGCACACTTCCTCCAGTTGAACCACCAATGATGCTTGCAGAAGATGAAAGGCATTCCAAAGCATCAAGCTTACATAGAAAAAGATAGGAAAACTTTTTTGAGAATGCGAAAAACGATAGGAAAACTATTAGTCCTTTGACGAAAAAAATCTAATTAAAATGAACATACAATGGTACATCCATACACATAACCAGCTGGCTGAGAGGGTCGCCTGGCATTCGATAACATTAAGGTATATCCCCCTAAACTGACTTACAGAAGAAAAGGTATGATAAAAGTCAATTGTCTAACTTTGATGCTAAACAGTCACATGACTCACATCAATTGCAAGATAGCAGCACTTATAATGCAAACACTTATCAGCAAAAAGAGTTTAGCCATGGTGGTAGGCCATCCTACCATCGCTCTGACGTGGTATTTAGGAACTTAATCTTCTTTTAGTAGGATTTAGGTTGATCATTTTACTAAAATTTAGTTCAGCCTTGATTTCAAAAGCCTAATCTAAATTGAGTTTATCCAAGTAGTACTTGACATGCAAAAGACATTCTAGAATGGGGTTGTGCTAGAGAATCACTTTATAAATATCTAATATGTTATTCTTTTTAGTTCTACATATCTAATATGTTAATATACATGAATGCTGCAAGCTATGTATTAACTTGAAAAACAGAACTAATCTAGATCAATGAATTTTCCAAAACTTAAATTACATTTAAAAGGAACTCAGTCGAATTTTGTTCTACGAATCTGCTTTACAACAAAATCATTTCCAAGTGCTTGAGAGGACATGAAGCTGGTGAAATGTGACAGTTAAAGTATGAGGTTAGGGCATCGGGTGGTGTTTTGTGATAATTCTGTATAGCAAAGAGAAAAATAATGCTTACATATTGGTAAAACAAGTTATATGGAGTAGTAGTGGAAAGAGTTATAATGGAAAATAAATTACAGCCTCCAATGATGTAAGTCATTTAACGATCTTCCTCGTATGCTAGAATTACTGGTGGGTGAATGGACGTATGAAGTTTCAATAATACCAGATGCTCATATCAAACTGAAGAAATCCGGCAATATTTTGAACTCTGGCTCCGGTGATAATTCTATTCCGATGGCAAAGGGAAAAAGTGTTGTTGAGATGACTGATGGGTCAGGCCCCGCGAGCCAACAAAAACCTAAACCTACTCCAATCCCATTCTATAACCAGCACGTGAGGGGTCAGGTGGGTACTTTAATTTCAAATAAAGGGGCCGTAAAACAGGGTAAAAAATCTGGGGGCCCTTCAAAATTTTTGGGCCAGCAGACAGAAAGATATTATCATGAAAGAGGCCCAAATAAGAAGAAAGGGCATTTAAAGAGAAGTCAGCCCAAAACGTTTTGGAAAGCAAAAGGGTTTTTTGCAAGCCCAATGGATATTAAGGCCAAGGATTCAATCTTAAACTCAGGGTTTATTCCAGAATATCCCTGTAGCTCTCCTATACCCGATACTCTTCAAACTACTATAGGAGACCCCAATTTGAGCTCAGACGCTGATGATTAGGCTGATCCTCCAACAAATTTCAGAATCATGCTTCACCAACCAAAATTGATATCACAACCATTGCAGGTACATGATTATGAATCTGATATCTCCTCTTCTTCACTTCCTCTACTGCTCCCATGGCATGAGAGGGGGTCGACTTCAACAATGGTCCTCAAACCGGCTGTGATAGATACATCAAGGTGGACAAAGCTGGTAATGGTGAAGGCATGCAAGGCTTTTGGGGTGAATGTTGCGGGATTTGAACACGAGCTGTTTGACATCATCTTAAGAATGGAGGAAAGAAGGCAGATTCAGCTAAAACACAAAAACTTATCAAATTCTCGTAAAAACCCCGGTAAGAAGAAGGGGGAAACCGAAATTAACAAGCTAAAATGTGGGATCAATTATGAAAGGGTGAACAAAAGGGATAAGGGGAGGCACTACAAGGCTTTTTCTGAATGAAGCTCAAAATTTTAAGCTGGAATGCGAATGGGTTGAATGATAACAGTAAAAGGGGTACTCTTAGCTCATTGGTTCGCAAGTGGAAGATTGATATTCTTTGTGTGCAAGAAACAAAAATAGAGGATTGGTCTATTAATCTCTCCCGACAGATTTGGGATAACAGGTGGGTTGAATGGGCAGAGCTTAAGTCATGTGGTACAAGGGGGGGCATCATAATCCTATGGGATAGAAGACGTTGGAATTGTTTGGAGGTACACCAGAGGGCTTTTTCTATTTCAAGCATATTGGAGAGCACACAAGAAGAGTTCAGATGGTGCTTTACAGGGATTTATGGTCCTCACACCAATGAGGAAAGAGAGGACATGTGGAATGAATTGGCTGCAGTTAGGGGTATCTGGAGTGAGAATTGGGTGATAGGGGGAGACTTTAATGTTTGCAGATATGAGAACGGAAGGCACAACTGCATTAGAAGATCCAAAGCAATGAGGGGTTTCTCTGATATCATTCAAGACCTGGGAATTATTGATTTATCCCTCCAAGGTGCCTTCTACACATGGTCTAGGGGAGAAGACATGTATCAGGCATCTAGAATAGATAGATTTCTTATATCCCCACAGTGGAATGAATGCTTTAAGGATGTGAAACAGATTTCCCTTCCAAGGGTTTTTTCTGATCATAAACCTTTACTTCTGGAGAGTGGGGACTGGGAGGTGAATCCATCTTACTTCAAATTTGAGAACATGTGGTTAAAAATAGATGGGTTCATGGAGAATATTAAAGAGTGGTGGAATAGCTATACCATACATGGGAGTCCAGACTATATTCTAATTCAGAAATTGAGACTATTGAAGAAAGACATTTCCCGCTGGAATAAGGAAGCCTTTGGCAAGGTTGAGTCAAGAAAGAGCAAAGTTTTAGATGAAATTCTAGTGTGGGAGCAGGTCACGGAGAATAGGGTTCAAACTGTAGAGGAAAAAAGCAAAATGTTTGCTTTAAAATTAGAATTGGAACAAATAGCAAAAGCTGAGGAGATTTCATGGAGACAGAAGTCCAGGTGCCTATGGCTCAAAGAAGGAGATAGGAACACCAAATACTTTCAACGAATTGCGAACTCCCATAGAAGAAATAATTGCATTGACAGACTTATGGTTGATTCTGAGATTATTGAAGATAAGGAACAGATAAAAGGGGAAATTCTGGATTTTTACCAACAACTATACACTGAATCTGAACAGTGGAGACCCACAGCTAGTCTTGATGATATAGAAAGTATATCAGAAGAAGACAAAACATGGTTGGAAATTCCTTTTGAGGAGGAGGAGGTCCTTTCTACTATTAAAGCATGCTCTCCAGATAAGGTTCCAGGGCCAGATGGTTACACAATGGCATTTTTCCAGAAAGCATGGTTGATCATTAAGGAAGAGGTGATGGCTGCCCTGAATTTCTTTCATCATAACTGTCACATGGTGAAGTCTTGCAATGCCACACTTATAGCCTTAGTTCCCAAAAAGAAGGGAGCCATTGAACTCAAGGACTATAGACCAATCAGTCTGATTGGTAGTGTTTACAAAATAACGGCCAAACTACTTGCAGAAAGACTCGAGAAAGTGGTCGGTGGTCTGGTTTCTGGACATCAGAATGCCTTTATAAAAGGCAGACAAATCACTGATGCAGCCCTCATTGCGAATGAAGTATTAGACTGGCAATTGAAGAAAGGAAATCCTGGTATTTTATGCAAGCTAGATGTAGAAAAAGCCTTTGATAAGGTGAATTGGGCATATCTTCGAACTGTGCTTAGGAAGATGGGCTTTGGTGACAAGTGGATCAAATGGATGAATTTTTGCATTTCCACAGTTAAATTCTCAGTACTTGTCAACAGAGGGCCAGTGGGATTCTTTTCCCCTCAGAAGGGACTTAGACAGGGGGACCCTCTCTCTCCTTTCCTTTTTATTCTGGCCATGGAGGGCCTTAGCAAGATGTTGGACAAAGCGAAGCAGCTCCAATGGATCAGTGGCTTTCAAGTGGGGCTCAACTCTGGGCCATCTCTCTCAGGATCTCATCTGCTTTATGCAGATGATACTCTGATCTTCTGTGGGGATGAAAGATCCCAAGTCCTATAACTTAACCTAACTTTGAATCTGTTTGAAGCTATTTCAGGTTTGCACATTTAACATGGCAAAAAGCACTATCTACCCTGTAAATGAAATCAACAATCTGGAGGAACTAGCTGGAATTCTATGTTGTGGTACTGCTACATTACCTACTACATACCTTGGTCTACCTCTTGGAGCAAAACATAACTCAATTGAGGTGTGGAATGGAGTCATTGAAAAATTTGAAAAGAAGCTAGCTTCATGGCAAAGACAATATCTCTCAATGGGAGGAAGGCAGACACTTATCAACAGTGTGCTAGATAGCATCCCAACATACCTGATGTCCCTCATACCAATCCCCAACAATATTGTAAAGCAGCTTGACAAGATCAGGCGAATATTTCTATGGGAAGGAGGCAGCAAAACTCATAAATTTCATCCAGCCAAGTGGTCAAAGGTCACCATGCCAAAGTACTTGGGTGGCCTAGGCATCAGAGATCTTTCCATCCACAACAAATGCATGCTGATGAAATGGCTATGGAGATACAATCAAGAAGAGAATTCACTATGGAAAGAGGTGGTCAGGGCCAAGCATGGGTCCGAGAATCATTGGTGCACTAAGTTATCCAGAAGTCCATATGGGGTCGGTCCATGGAAGAACATTAGGAAGCTCTGGAGTGAATTTTCTTGGAACTCCTATTTTAAATTGGGCAATGGCAATCACATAAAGTTCTGGAAAGATAAATGGTTTGAAGGATCCATCCTGATGTTTGACTTTCCTAGCCTCTATCGGATAGCTCAGAATCAAGATTCCACTATTTCTCAAAATTGGCAAGACAATAGTTGGCACATTCTTTTCAGGAGGGATATGCAAGACTGGGAGCTTCCACAACTTCTAAATATGCTAGCAAAATTGGAAGGCCTCCCAGTAAAAGAAAATATATTTGACACTATAAGGTGGGGAAGTTCCAAGGATGGCCTTTACACCGTGAAAGCAGGCTACATTCACTTTTGCTCCACCAATGAAATCATTGATAGATGGCCTTGGAAATACATCTGGAAGACCAAGCTACCTACAAAAATCTCTCGTTTCAGTTGGATAGCCCTAAATGAAGCATGCCTAACCCAGGACAATCTCAGCAGAAGAAATTTTCAATTTGCCAACAGATGTTATATGTGTTTGCAGCAGCCAGAATCCAACAGGCATCTCTTTCTTCACTGCCCAGTTGCAGCAGATATTTGGTGTATGTTCTTTGCCATTTTTGGTTTGAGCTGGGTCATGCCTCAGAACATTAAGGATGCCTATGAAAGCTGGTCTTCATGGAAAGTTGATAAATCCATCAGTAAAGTCTGGCAGATGATCCCTTCTTGTATTTTGTGGTGTGCTTGGACAGAAAGGAATCGCAGATGTTTTGATGGGATATCAACTCCAATATTCGCACTCAAGGCTAGATGTCTTTTATGGTTATATAGTTGGCAGAACATAGCTCCTGTCAATTGTCCTATTAATCTTTTGGACTTCGTCAGCTCTTTAGCTTTAGCCTAGTTTTTGTCTGTAGAGCTGGCTATGTCTTTATGTATCTCTCTTTTTTGTACTTCTTGCATCTTCTTGATGCCTTTAATGCAATTTTCTTACTTCATCAAAAAAAAAAAATCATTTGGTGTAAATTAATAGGTTCAGGTGACCAAATAGCAATGATTTCATCAAGAAAAATATTTCACTTAGACCTAAACAAGTAAGTTGTGTTCTAATCAAAGTTAGATCAGTTCTGGTCCTTCTGGATTTCAGATCTCAAAGAGGATCATATCAAATTTACAATTTCGGAGTCCTCAAAAGAACCCCCCCAAAAGAAAAAGAAAAAACGCTTGCGAATCCCCAAAATTTAGGGAAACCAAAAGAATTAGATGAACTTACAGGTAGACCGCATCTGCTTAAGGCAGTGGCCCTCATCAAGATCGCCCATCTACTCAAGGCTGCAGCATTTTGCTCCCCAATAGAATTCTTCATGGTAGTTTTGGCTGCTAACATAAAGCAAAAGTCACCAACGCTTGGATCTAAGAAAGCAGGTTGACGGGATGAGAATATTGATTTATCGCTCAAGGAACCCGTTGGGAAAGCAAGCATTCTAAGAAAAGCATGCGAGGGTTTTCCTAATATCCACTGCAAATGAAGAACTTTAAATGAGTATATAAACAAGGGAACAAGATGCAACCAACACAATCCCTTAAGGAAAAAAAAAGCATCACTCTCTCTAAAATCTAAAGTTCTAGCTGAATACCTCCAGTACGCTTGCAAGCCAGTAGTCACCTTTGTCAAGAGCAGATGGGAGAAGCAATTTCGAAATAAGGTAATGCTCTAGCGTTCCACCATAACCCTCAACAAGTCGGCAAATTACAAGCGCAAGCTGCTCATCCCCAAGATTCTTCACACAAACAGTGACAGCAGATGTGGTATCTCCTCCAAGCAAAAAGAAAGCAATTGCAAGCTCCAACTGATGTTTTCCCAGTAACACGTATGCATTCTTTAAAGCAGCTGCCTTATTTTTATCTTCCTAAACAAAGGGAATGGGTGAAACTTCTAAGCAAATAAACGTTGAGTAACGATGCTCAATAAGAAAATACAGAAGACCAAAACTTGGATTACAAACAAATTAACAAAGAGTGACAGTTTACCATCGAGAACTCAACATTTTAAAACAGAGGTAATGTGCAAATGAATTAATAAAAAGATGTGCTGCTCTTCATCAATTAAGACATTTAAGAGTACTCATGAAACCACCAATTTGAATCTTGTAAAAAACGAACTACAAGAAGAATATGTGAGAAGGCAAGTTAATAGTAATGAAATCTTTTGCTTATTTAACCAAAAAAAAGAGATGTAAATTTAAGAGAAGGTACGAGAAATATAAAAGTAAAGTTTATGCACTTAATTTAACACGCTGTCAGATTGCTTTAACATTTTCATAAGAATTATCCCAAAAGTAGGTCATGGAAAGACAGTACACAAGATCATTTGATAACAATAATACGCTTTACAACATGTTCCTACTTTCCCAATTAAGATACTAGAAAAGAAAATTTAAGAAACTATTCAAGATAAATGGGTCAAAACTCACTCATAAATAATTGGTCAAAACTCGGTAACATTTCTTTGAAAATATTTGTATCAGGCATACAAATAAAGTAGCAGTTGTTTAAAAATTACCTGAAAATTGCGTGAAAGAAATGCCACCAGAGGTTTGTCTTTCTCATCTTTGCTAATCTTGAAAAGGCCCGCTAAAACTTGAAGCCTATTCAATGCAATATACAGAAGTGCACATGCCTTGGGATCTCTATTCTTCAAATATTGCTGTCTTGCCAGCTTTTCCATCTGCAGAAAACCCACCTGAGTAAGAGTTGCGATGCCAAATACAGAGGAAAATGAAAGCTAAGGATATAAGACATTGGTTCTTCCTGTTTCTTTCACCCCTTTCAGAGGAAAGAGCAAGAGGAGTAGCTGTAGATTCAGTTAGAGATTTTGAGATAACACTCTATTATAGGACCTAATCAATTTAAATGGCTACATTCAATCATAGGTAGGGGAAAAAAGCTGAAACTGAATAAAGATGGCCCCTTTCTATTTTTTGATAACTGAGAAATATGTTGTTTCCTGCATTAAAACTTCGTGGATAATGGGTACACCACTCTATCCTTTTCCAATTAAATATTTGATTTAGTTCGCCAACCAGGATTCAAACTCGTGACATACTCCAACCATTCATCCTGTGTTATACTACCTTTTCCGTTGAACCAAAGCCCGGGGACTAAAGATTGGCCTCTTTACTACTGGTCCTGCAGTTCCAATCCACGTGAAAGAAGTAGTAAAAGAAGATTAGCACCCGAGTCATTTTACAGCGGAGAGAAAGAGGTTTACTCATAAGCCATGATATACTCAAAATGAGGAACTTCTTACAATAGGCTAAACTTCAAAAAAGAATTAGAGAAATAGGCATCATACTCCTAGCGTCCAATTCTTTTTTTTAATTACCATTTGACATAGCATAGGTTTTGAGATTTGAATTTGACTTGGCTACTATATTATTAATAGGGGGAAAACGCCATAGTGATTATTGAAAAGCTAGTCATATGGAGAGAACATTGTATCGAAGTCTGGTTTTAATAGTAAAGTGAATTAAATTCTTGCAATTTGCAAAAATTGTTTTAGGATAATATCATTAATAAGAGAAAACATTCACATCAAAATATGAGAAGAGTGCCACTTAAATTGGATAGAGGAGGTAATAAGGTAGTTAAAATTAGTTACCTCACCGCACTATCACTTAATCAAGAAGTAAAGCTTCTTCTATCATTGAAGACACCTTACAAACAAGAAAAACCCTGAGACATGAGATTATATCATTTTTTGTAAGGCATGAGACTATATTATCTTCTGCAGCACACCAAAAAATCCATCAATATTTAAGGATAAGAGTTCCTTATTACATAATACAAGTTAACAAGGAAAGGAGTCTTCTCCTCCATTTCGGTTAAATAGAAAAAAGTTCAGAACAGAACCTGACTCTCCAACCCCCTCACAAATTAGACCCAGCAAACATCGGTAACCTTAATCACAAAGAAGGGAGAGGATGGATCACCAACATAAACACACAACTTAGAGCCAAAAAGTATTCCTAACTATATTTATGCACCAGAAAATCTGGGGGAAAATTGCAAGAATTTTCCATCACAAAGAGTCACATTCTCTTATCACAACCAAAAATGGCAAAACTTATGACGAAGAGCAATCATACTTGCGGAGAACTATCGTCCAAAATTTATACAGTTAAAAGAAAAATTCAAGTGATGTGACCTCACATTATCTGTTTTGGACAAATGGAGCATTTCCACCGAACTGAATGTAAGAATGAAATTAAATAGAAGCTGGATGATATAGGCAGAATCACAACTATACAAATTCAGTACACATCTTGAAGAGTATCTGGAGGAAGTTTTCCACCTCTTCTTGCATTGTTGGGTCACTACCAATGTTATCAAAGGTGAAAAGCGCAAAAAAGCTCTAAGGTTTGTTGGGACTTTAAGCGCAAAGCGCAAAATAAAGTGTGGGCTTTAATGAAGAAACGTGCAAATGGAGAAAACTACAAATATGTATGTGTAGTCCAAGACTAATATCTATAAGCATGAATACCAAATATATGGACAAAGAAATTGAAGAAAATTTACGATAAAGTGAATTATCAATTGTTTAGTGTGGCCTCTTCAGGATTACGCTCATTGGCAAGGAAAAGTATGCCTTAAAGCCTCAATGGCAACAAGCGCCCGCTAAGCGAGGCGAAGCGCTCAACATATTTTGAGCCTCGCTTCACGGCTTAAGCACGCTTTAAACCCGCCTTTGATAACAGTGGTCACTAGGCAGCTGTGGGACATGTTTCTAGTAATTCTGGGCATGAGTTGGACCATGCCAAAGTCCATTGTTGAGCTCTTGCAAGGTTGGAGCAGAGAGGGGCCTAGTAAGAAATCTCTGAGAACTTGGAATACATACCTCAGGCCATTTGGTGGACTGTCTGGCTTGAAAGAAACAACAGAAATTTTTTGAAGGCACAACAAGAAACATTCACAGCCTTAAACAGAGATATTTTTTTGGTAGCTTTTTGGTGCAATTTGGTAATTGAACATGATGAAGATGGAATGCTAGACACAACAGAGAGTTTGCACAACCTGTAATTATGCCTGATGCATTGACTTGGTGCATAAATTTATAAAATCATTAATTATATCAAAAAAAATAAAAGATACATCATCATTATTTTTTGTTACATTAATAATTGATAATGAAGGTAAAGAATATTACGCTTAATAAAATAGGAAGAGCATGGACCGAAAAATGATAAACACAAGAAAGAAGATTTAATCTTCAAAGTCTCATTCTTGACCAGCGAAAGAGGAAGGATTCAGAACTGGTAGACTAGTTTGAGAAGGGCGGGAACATTAAGAAATGTTGAGCAATATACTTGGACCACATCAATATGTTTAGTCCCTGAAACTACATATTGGTAGTCTACATCAGGATGTTGGCTTGGAGATGTTGAATTGTTTACAGAATATACAACTACACAGTACCTCCCAAAAAATAACCAAATGATACAGCTGATTTGTTTTATATCATAAATCCTACCCTCAAATCCCCCTCCAGGAGTCAACAGTTTCACTTTCCCACGTTGCTCCAGTGGTGGAAAACTCACTTTCCCAAAACCCCATTTTCCATGCTACAATCGAATTCAAAATCTTAATGAAAAAAAAGTACCTTCACTCGCAGTTGTGCCACACTTGTATACCATAATCCAACACCCATATCGCGCATTTCTTGCCAAGACGGTTCCTTAGATAAAAGAGAATCAAACAAATTCTCTTGGCAATCAGAGTGGAAAGCCCATCCAATCAGCCCCGAGTACACAACCAGCTCACCTTCTGATGGCAGTCTGCCAAATCGTTGAACAAAATACAGCTGCTGAAACCTCACTGAAACCCAAAACCTAGGAAGAAAGACAAGTAGCATCAATTAATGATAATTTAATTAGAAGCAACTACAGCTGAATAATAACCACAAAAATTCTGAGCCAATCTATCAGAGAATATTGATGCATAGAGCCATCGGTTTTTTCTTTTCTTTTTTTTTGGGTTTGTGGAGGGGGAGGAGATTTTTATCCATTATATCACCATTTACAGATTTTGCCAACTCTACTCTAATCCCAAGCATAGGGAAGAGGATGCAATACTCTCATTGAAACTTTAGTATCTATTTCTTTATGGCAGTGGTGTACGGACCAGCTTGTGCACACCTCGACTATTCCACGTGCTACCTCCCACTAGCACATGTACTAGGCAACTCTCACACCAAGGCTTAGTCTGATGGGAAGAAATCACCTAGTGTTTTTTGTCTCCACTGAGATTCGGATGTAAGACCTTACGGTTCTCCACCCACTTCAAAACTTAGTGACTATATCTAAAGCAAAATTGGAATATGTTTTTCTTGTCTGCCAAAAACTACACTTCTCTGGTTGATTATCACTATACACAAAAATTGACAGAACACAGAAGCTCGAGAACTTAACATAAAGGTTGATCGTAAAAAGAATGTTTAAGCCTTTACAAACTTGGCAATTGGCATGAAGATATGTTCACACGCATGGAAGATAGTTTATTCTAGACTTCTAACATAGACTTTACCTTCGACCAGGTCCATCAAGGCTATTATAGGCAGAAGTTGACTGCATATTGCTAACTTCATCTAGAAGATGAATAGCAGCACGAATTTGCATCATTTCAGTGGAAGATATAGTTGCAGAATTATGAAGTTTATCGAAGGCTTCTAGAAAGTCAGTAATTTCAGATCTTGCAGAAGAGATAGAGAGCGCATTATCAGATGCAGCATATCCCCAGCTTGAGGAAGCTTGGAGGAAACCTTTTTGAACCTCTGAATGTCCACCCCATTGAAATGACTTCTCCCCAGTGCTTAACAAGACATGTCCTTCAAGATAGTTTGACAACGAAATGGGAAATATTAAACCACTGAAGGCTCGAAGGCAGCATATTTCCGCCGATAACTTTGAGGAAGCTACGTGTTTACTGAGACACTGCAGAGCTACATATGCACGTTTCCAATTACCTATACACATTTGGAACACACAACCCTAAGGTCAAACTCAAATTAGCAAGTATTATAAGTCTAAATAAAATGACTGGAATTTCATGGGTGGGAACATAAGCAGATAAGAAACAAATTGGCAACAATCTTCTGATGACACACAAACCTGGCAGGATTTTCAGAAAAATAAAACATAAAGCTAAAAAAGAAGGTACAATAAAATATTTATTATACAACAGACAAGGTAAGGACTTAGAGGATAGTTACATCTAAGAATAACAAATAGAGAAACAAAACCCAGTACAGGCAAATGATGTGGGTAAAAGATAAAAAGTTTACTGTACTTTGCAATCATACAAATGTTTCCTGAAAGCAAGTGTGAGCCAACATCTCCCGGAGCAAATGAACACGATTGCTTTCTGATTTTAAGGAAACTATATGGGATTATTTACCTTGTAAAAAAAACTTGGCGGGTCATTAGGTTCATGGCATAAGTTACAGGGATAAAAATATGAAGATTGTTATGCAGTAAAAAATAATGTAAGGTTTTTTACGTAGGAATTGCAATACCTAGGTCAAATACTAGTTGTATAATTAGTATGATTGTACAGGCTTTGCTTTAATTTTTTATAATTTATTAAGAATATCTGATATTATCATGAATATTAGTTTAGCAAAAGCAAAGTTTTATGTTATTTACGATAACAAATTACCTTACTTTAAGGGGAGTTTTGTTAATTTAGGTGCTCCTATCCAAATATTACTAATACTCATTTCTGCATTCGTTAAGCAAGTACCATTAGATGTTGCATTAGTGAAACCAAAAGAGCCTTAAGTGTCATCTGCTTCTCTATGAAGAGCATCCAATCAACTAGGGTAGTTGGGATCTCAAAAGTGCTCCAAAAATGTACAAATATTAGAATGTTCCACTTATTCGGAAGAGCACTTTTATAAGTCAAACAGCCCAATAAAAATTCTAAATCAATCTTGGCAGCAGTAAGCATTAGATGCTCCTATTTAGGCATGTTCCTGACTTTCACAACCTCATAATTATGGCTGGGCATCGATTCATTTATGCTGAAGAACCAAATTGCACACAGCTGAAACGATTTCACAAAGTTTAATGTATTTTAACCAGCTTTGGTTTAATTCTCAACACTGAATATCACCATCGTGAGTTCAGTAGGAGAGCCTAAGAATTAAAAATGAAGACCAGGAATAAACTTAAAAAACAAGCTCAATTCCTTATCAAGTTTTCTTCCCTTCATAAGACCAGGTTTTGGCAGCAGGAAAGCTGGAATACCAGTTGCTAAACTAAAGAATAGCGTTGCTGCTGAATACTGTCACCTCTTACAATAGGACAAAAAGATAAGAATGAGGTATAAATCACAAAGAAATTCTGATCTTCCCACATCAGGAGGGCCAGATACTACGTATTAAAACCAAACAACACTAAATTAAATTTCTTCTCCTAATTTATCCCTAATGAGCTCATCAAGCGACTTCTTGTCCTCCTAAGTACGATACTCGAGGCATTTAACTAGTATTTAACCAAAACCAACTTAAAAATGCATCTTTACTATTATCTATTAATAGATTTACCCTTATCTCAAAAAATGCACCTTTACCGCCTCTCTTTTTTAACTTTTTTTCCCCAGAGCAAATCAATTCTTCAGAGAACAGTCAAGAAACAAGATTTTAACTTTAAAATAGAAGTCCATGTGTCATTACTTTCAGAAACTTAACTTTTACCCAAACTAAGATATTTGGTTTTCAAAGAGAGCACATAGGATACCATCATAGAAAAATATTAATTGGACAATAAACCTGTTCATTTGTAAGGCAAGCAGGACACGGACATATGTTACCTAGTTCACAAAAGAAAAGGAAAGCCTAATAAGATAAACAATAAGATCCATTGGTACTACAAGACAATTTCGGCTGATGAGACACAAAATTTGGATCCTATAAGTATAGATTAACATTGGAGAATGTTGTTCAAATTGTATGCTTATACAAGAAATATTTGAGTTTACTAGCTGAAGAGTAAAGAGTGTAATTCAGTTTTTAGTTTGTCAAGAATCTGCTAATTATTTGGTTTAGAAGTTCAGATATAATAGAATTTACTTCCTAGATGCACATGTAAGTTCCTTAAAGCAGTCAACCACAAATTAATTCGTAAGAACACAACAAATGGTTTGCCTAAATCGTATTAAAACGTCTTCCATTAAAGAAGAAGCGGACTTGGGTATTTGAGTTAGGGGAGTGGGGGAAGCGGAAAAAGCATCAACCAAATCATAAATACCTGAAAGTAAGTTTACAAGAATTGCCTCTGGATGAACAAGAGGAAGAGATCCTCCTACAAGTTCTGCTATCTCTAAAATGCTCCAGATCCCATTTTTAACAGAAGTAAAGCCTTCTTTAGATTTTGTCAAGCTACTAAACAGTGAAGTCTCATTGACCACTTCCATTTTCAAGGGGAAATCAGCCTGATACTGTGCATAGTCACAATTTTCATGACCATAAAATATTGGCACTTTATTAGAACCATAGTGACAGACAGAACTCTCCTTGCAAACTTTTCCACCAAGCTGGGGCAGCAGTTTCTTGTTCATAAAGTGTGAGAACTTGCTAAGTAGAGAAATATATTCATCATGAACAACCACTATCATGGCTTTGGGTCCCCAAAAGAAGTCTTGAATGGTAGGGTTAGTATCACTTGCTGCAAGACATACCCAGATGTTGCCTTCAAATGATTTTTTCGCTTCCAAATTGCATTGACCTCCACACCGCTTTTGAGTAAACACCTGCACCTTACCTCTTGAGCAAACTCCAAGTAAAAACTGACCATTCCCTATCGTCAACCAATTTGAAGCAACAACCTCTGCATCAAAATATAAAGTGTCTTCTAGTATAAAGCTGCCAGCGTCCTCAATTCGCGCACATTCCCATATATGAATAGCAGAAGTACTTAAGAGACCTTTTGAGATAGTTGCAATTTTTCTGCCACAGACACTTGCAGATATAGCCAAAATAGGGCCTTGCTGCAAAGCAATCCTACCAACAAGATCCCATTGAGAATTCGAGCTCCCAGCAGGCACACTTCTCCATAATAATAAGCTACCATCAAGACAACCAGTGACCATATGATAAGCAAAGTAGTTGCTATATAAATTATTAGCAAAAATTTCTTCAGTTAAACCAGAGTTTGTGGGACAGATCACAGCATAACTTGAAATCTTGTCATTGTCATGGGGCTCCGGCAAAACTGATGAACAAGGTTCAACAGAGACAAGGTATGTATAACCAGAATAACTACTCTCAAATTTCCATATATTGTTCTGCAAGGTGTTTGCACTGTCAAAAGTGCAACCACAGCGTGTTTCCGACAAATCATAGTGATGAAGGTCAATTTTCCACGATAATGCCTGAAAGCATTTTTCCCACACAGCAAACAGCAAAAAGCTATTTAAAATTGTTTTGTTACAAGTGGAAGGCAACGGAATTGAAAAGACGCTATCCGGGCCCTGTCCATGACTTCCAGCGGTAAGTGGTATAGTACATATTTTGTCACAAACTATTTCCAATTCTTCAGTTTTCACAGCCTTAACTACTAATAAATCTATTCCATCTGCATGTCCAATGACAAGAATACGTTCTTCACTTAACAGAGTGGGTGCCCATCTTAAGCTTGTATACTTGGGTTGTTGAGGGAGTGCAATCGCACCTTGTCCAACCAGTTTCCAAGATGGGCTCAAAGTTGGGAGGCCCACAATAGTATTTGAAGCAGAAGAAAACAACCAAAAGAGGAGCTTTCCATCAGTGTCCAGGGAGGCAGCAAATTCCAACTCAGATAAACAAGGATGAATTGCAACTTGCAGAATTTTACTGCAGTGACTGTCTGCATTTGAAAGTCCCCTTGCACATAGTGATAGTAAACATTCAGTCTGACATTTATTTGGAGGTGACTCGTATGTGCTACTCAGTTCTGAAGATACCTCTTCACCTTTGGGGAATTTTGAAGAATATAACTGCATCCAGGCTAGAGAGTTACTTGGTAATAGACAAATAAAAGAACACACTGTTGGTGGACCAAAGACCTGATTTCTCATGATAAGGACTTTATTTAAGAGCAATCCCCTTGGCACCTTGCTAGGACTGTTCAACTCTTTTCTTTTCCACAATGTCACCCTTGGGGCTCTCACTGGAGAAAAATCATCAAGACAATGAATAGCCCAAAAGGTCAGTGTCATTTGAGGACCTACGGCAATCAACCATTCACACCTCCCAGCATTGCTTTGTTGATGGTCATCTGATGAGGAATATGTCACAGCTTCCCCATTGACAGTTATTATACCATTAATATCTGTTGCCCATCTTACAGACACATCCAAGCCCAGCATCCCATCTAATGCTTGGTTTACCTCAACTACAGCGACAACACGAAAAGAGAATTTACTCAGTTTGTGATCATTACTATCCTTGCCAACTTTTCTAACCCTCCCATCATCAATCTCATTCCAGAGCCTTACAGTTCCATCTAAACAGCATGTTAATAACACCAACCTCCTAGAATAGCTGCCATCTCTAGTTGACTGTGTAACTAAAGATGGTCTCCACTGAATCATAGAAACTGGTAACGGATGGGGTAGCATAGCTTCTAAATGTCCGGAGTCTGCATCTCTTTGACATACCAAAACACATTTGTGTCCTGCATGGATCTGAGAACCCGAACCTTCACTATGTGAAGGTGCAGCAGCCAAAGGTCCTTCAACTGACCAAGTAGCAGAAATCAGAGTCTGAGGCAGTTCTGGTTTAAATCTCCAAGCTATTTCCCACGACCTCTCCTTCTTTCTCCATAATATCAATTCAATGCCACCTGAAACTATCCCATCTCCTGATCCCGTCCATGTGATTGAGTCCACCTTTGTAGATTGTACTAGTGTTGAGGTCTGGCTCCAACAAAAAGAACCTGAATATGAGTAAATAAATTTATACATCTAAGAGGGATGGAAGGGGGGGGGGGGGGAGAGAGGGAGGGAGAGAGAGATTTAATATCCAATTAACCAATAGTAGTAACTAATGTTAGCAAAACAATTGCTTAAAGTTCCATATTCATATCCAGTCATAACCAGATCACCTTCTAAACAGAATAGCTTTTGAGTTTAGCGCGTAGGATCCAACTAATGCAAGAGTATTAATTTTATATTCAAGTACATTTAGATGATACACAGCTCTAACTATGTAGCCTACCAAAGAAAAAAGCACCCTTTCACCAAGTTGGACATCCTGCTGAGCCATTCTTGTAGGCATTGATTTTCATCTAGCTTTAACCTCTAGTTTGCAAGAACCCCTAATTGGCCTTAAATAATTCAGTGTTGGACTGTTGAAATGAAATAGGCTAAAATAAAGCAAAATGAACACATGGATTTCAGTAAGCTCACCCTAACTAATTTGTGATTGAGACATGGTTGATTAAATTTATTGAATTTTACTCTTTAGTTCTCTAGTCAGTTTTGCGCTGTGATCAGAGAATTGTCTTCTACAACTCCAACCCAAGGACCATAATACAGGTAACTCAAATTGCTGCCAGAGGACAACAAGCCAAAACATTTGCTCCTAGTGTAAGAATATTATGGCCATTCTCCAATGCATTACACTGCAACTCATGCATCGACTGAACCACGCATATTGCTTGATCCAGCGATCCAGAATGAAAGCAGTTCTACATCAAATTAAGGGGGATATATCTTAAATATTCATCCAAGCTAAAGCAGCGAACATGTACCAGAATAGTATACACACTTTTAGATAAGTAACGTTGTTAATCAAAAAGGCAACAATACAGTGCTGGATAGGTAGAGAGAGGAAAAAGGTTGTTCCTTTATTAGATTAATAAAGTATAATAAAGTAATCAACGACATAGCATATTAGTATATACATTCGAGAGCGAGATCAGGAAACTGAAACTTACAATGAGAAGCGTCAGAATTGTAAGAAAACAATCCAATGCAGTTATCGAGTGCGGCGGCAAGGTCTCCAGAAGAAGGCGTCACCGGGGACCAAGCGACGGCGGAGACAGTGCCAGTGCCGTCGATTGACAGCTCAAGAACCTGCTGAAAAACTGTGCCGATTACAGTCTCAGTTTGGGAGAGAGGGTTAGGGAATTGACGTATGACAAGGAGAGACGAGGCACCATATGCGATCCATGAGTAGCCAGCGAAGTTCGGCTGCCAGTCAATTGCTGGCTCGAATTCGGAGGGAGATTTTGATCGGTTTGGTGCCGGAGGGATGATCTCCGATTTGATCAGCTGAAGAGGTAACTGAGAAACGACGTCGTCTACTGAGTTACAGCAACTGATATTGTGACTCTCCATCGTGGAGAGTTTGAGAAACGGAGGAGTTCCCGTCGGAAGTCTTGCCAGATTTAGCTTCGAGTGAATTGTAGACGAGCTTATAAATCTTTGTCAAATCCAAATTATGTTTTTCCTTTTTTTGCTGGAAAAAAGAAAATCCAAATTATGTTGGGTGCCCAAGGGTTTCAAATAAGTCAATTGGGTCCTTTAACTCTTTACGACTTCAATTTATCTGTGAATCCACCAATGGATACAACTATACAAGGATCCCACGATTCACGGACAAGTTATCCAAATAAATAGTTTTTCCTGTGTCTCAAACTCTCAATATGTGATATACCTTTTCTTAGTCTGACCCAAAAAAATTGATAAATATATTTAAAAATAACTTAAATTTAAACTTCTGTTATAAAATAATGACGGTAAAGTAGAGAGAAACTGATATATTATTGAACTTTCAAACTAATGTACATAATGAACTAAAAACTCCTCTATTTATAGAAGAAAGAAAGTAGTTGCGAGGCTTTTCAGGAAGCAGTTGCAAGGCTTTTTTTCAGTTGCTTGTAAGTTGTCTGCATGAACTTCTTGCAACCTGCATGTTTAATAAGAAGTTGCTGCAAATCATTTCATTGAGTTGCTTGCATCTTGTAGATAAACTTCAACATAATACTAAATGGATAATCTTCTTCGGGAATATTATATATAGCGGAGTAATAAATGGACATCCACAATATAATAATTTCATAACACTCCCCCTTGAATTTTCATTAAAGATAATGTGTCTCGTTAAAACCTTACTAGGAAAAACCCAGTGGGAAAA
Organism: Nicotiana paniculata; assembly: GCA_005239505.1. Lineage (NCBI taxonomy): Eukaryota > Viridiplantae > Streptophyta > Magnoliopsida > Solanales > Solanaceae > Nicotiana > Nicotiana paniculata. Next base: position 71,654 of record ML330245.1, on the reverse strand, counting down.
AATCTAGTGAAGAAAAAAGAGTACACATATTTAGTAATACGCATTTCGAGCTGCCTCATTAAAAACCTTACAAGAAAAACCCAATGGGAAAAATCTTAGTAAGGAAAAAAGAGTACATCGCGTATTTCACTCCCCCTAATGGAAACCTTGTTTCAAATATTTGAGTCTCCGTATTCCAATCTTGTATGCCATTTTCTCAAAAGTTGAAGTTGGCAAAGACTTAGAGAACAAATCTGTCAGATTGTCACTTGAACGGATTTGATGCACATCTATGTCACCATTTTTCTGAAGATCATGTGTGTAGAATAATTTTGGTGAAATGTGCTTCGTTCTATCTCCTTTTATAAATCCTCCCTTCAATGGGCTATGCATGCAGCATTATCTTCGTATAAAATTGTGGGTCTTTTCTCACATTTCAAACCACATTTTTCTCGAATAAAATGAATTATTGATCTCAACCATACGCATTCCCTGCTTGCTTCATGAATAGTTATTATCTCAACATGATTTGAAGAAGTAGCAACAATAGATTCCTTTGTAGAGCGCCATAATATGACAGTACCTCCACATGTAAATACGTACCCGGTTTGAGATCGAGCTTTATGAGGATCAGATAAATAACCTGCATCTGCATAACCAACAAGATCTGCACTATCTTTGTTAGCATAAAGCAAACCCATATCAAGAGTTCCCTTTAAATATCGCAATATATGCTTAATCCTGTTCCAATGTCTCCATATAGGAGAAGAACTATATCTTGCTAGAAAATTAGCAGGATATGATATGTCAGGCCTTGTAGCATTAGCAAGATTAGTGCACCAATTGCACTAAGATAGGGTACTTCAGGACCAAGGAGTTTATCATCCTCTTCTGGAGGTCGAAACGGGTCCTTATTCACTTCAAGTAATCGAACAACCATTTGTGTACTCAATGAGTATGCTTTCTCCATGTAAAAGCGTTTTACGATCCTTTATGTATAGGCAGATTGATGGATAAAGATCTCGTCTGCTAAATGTTCAATTTGCTGACCAAGACAAAGTTTTGTCTTTCCAAGATCTTTCATCTCAAATTCTTTCTTAAGATATTCAATTGCCTTTTGGAGTTCCAACAAGATTTATGTCATCAACATAAACAACAAGTATAACAAATTCTGATGCTATTTTCTTCATAAAAATACATGGACAAATAACATCATTTATGTAACCTTCTTTCAGCAAATATTCACTAAGGCAATATTACCACATGCGCCCATATTGCTTTAAACCGTAAAAAGATCTTTGTAATCTGATTGAATACATTTTTCGAGATTTTGAATTTGCTTCGGGCATTTTAAATTCTTCAGGGATTTTCATGTAAATTTCATTATCAAGTGACCCGTACAGATAAGTTGTAACCACATCCATTAGATGTACTTCAAGCATTTCATGTAAGGCTAAACTGATGAGATATCGAAATGTTATGGCATCCATAACGGGTGAATATGTTTCTTCATAATCAACTCCAAGTCGTTGTGAGAATCCTTGTGCGACAAGGCGAGCCTTGTATTTTTCAACTTCATCTTTATCATTTCTTTTCCGCACAAAAACCCATTTATGACCAACTGGCTTTATACCAGCAGGTGTTTGGACTATTGGTCCAAAGACTTTTCTTTTAGCAAGTGACTTCAATTCCGATTGAATTGCCTCATGCCATTTTGGCCAATAAGGTCTTTGTCGACATTCTTCAACATATCGGTGTTCAAGATCTTTCGTTGTCTTGCATAATGTTTAGTGCAACATTATATGCAAAAATATTATCCACCGCTATTTCAGATCGATTTTAAATTAATCCCATCACCAGTAGAACTTAATAAAAGTTTCCCACACACTTGAGTCCCGGGTTCATTGATTTCTTCAGGAATCTCAGAACTAATCAGACCTTGGGTCTCTTCGGGAGATCCCTTCATAGTATTATTTTGATCATTTGTCGATTTTCTTTTTCTAGGATTTCAATCCTTAGAACCCAAAGGCCTACCACGCTTCAGGTGTACTTTAGATTTACTAGTTATCATGCTAGTAGATAGTCCTGCTGGAACAACAATTCAGATAGGCACATTCTTTGCAGGGATATGTGACTTAGTTATCATTTTCAAATCAGCAAATGCGTCTGGCATTTGATTTGGTATATTTTGTAAATGGATGATCTTCTGGACCTCCTGATTACATATAGGGGTATGTGGATCATAATGAGATAATGATGAAACTTTCCACACAATTTCTCTTTTGATTTCCTCCCCCCCCCCCCCTAATTGTGGGAAGTTTGTTTCGTCAGATCGACAATCTGCAAATCGAGCAGTAAATAAATCTCCCGTTAATGGTTCAAGATAGCGAATAATAGAGGGTGATTCAAATTCAATATATATTCCTAACCTTCTCTGTGGGCCCATCTTACTACGTTGTGGTGGTGCTACTGGCACATATACAACGCATCCAAAAATTCGTAGATGGGAAATATTTGGTTCATGACCAAAAACTATTTGTGACGGAGAAAATTTATTACAATGTGTCGGTCTGAGACGAATAAGTGATGTTGCATGCAAGATAGCATGACCCCAAACTGTAGTGGGCAATTTTTTTTTTCATAAGTAGTGGCCTTGCTATCAATTGCAGGCGTTTAATAAATGACTCTCCAAGGCCATTTTGAGTATGCACATAAGCTACATGATGTTCATCTTTTATCCCAATTGATAGACAATAATCATCAAAAGCTTGAGATGAAAATTCTCCAGCATTATCTAGGCGAATAGACTTTATAGGATAATTTAGGAATTGTGCCCTTAATCGAATTATTTGGGCTAATAGCTTTGCAAACGCCAGGTTGCGAGATAATAGTAGGCACACATGAGACCATCTTGAAGATACATCTATTAGGATCATAAAATATCTAAACAACCCATTTGATGGGTGAATATACCCATATATATCCTTATGTATATGCTCTAAAAAGGTAGGGGATTCCATGCCAACCTTCATTGGTGATGGCCTAGTGATCATTTTGCCTTGATAATAAGCATCACTAGAAAATTCATTATTTGTAAGAATATTCAGGTTCTTTAGTGGATGCCCACTTGAATTTTCAATAATTCGTCTTATCATTATTGATCCAGGATGGCCCAAACGGCTATGCTAAAGCACAAAAGTGGTTGAATCAGTAAACTTCTGGTTTATGATAGTGTGTGTTTCAACTGTACTAATCTTTGAATGGTATAAGCCAGAAGATAAAGTTAATAACTTTTTTACAATGTATTTCTGGCTAGAAATATTCTTTGTAATACAAAGATATTCCTTGCTCATTTCATCTATTGTCTCAACATGATACCCATTTCGGCGGATATCTATAAAATTCAACAAGCTTCTTGGGGACTTGGAGGAGAATAATACATTGTTTATAATAAGTTTTGTTCTCTTATACAAAAATACAATAGCTCTTCCAGAGCCTTCAATCAAACTTATATTACCAGAAATTGTAGAAATGTTTGCTTTTTTCCTATGCAAATAAGAAAAGTATTTCTGATATTTGAATATGGCATGAGTTGTTCCACTATCAATTACACAAATATCTTTATGATTGGTTTTTGATCCAAACATAATTTGAGGATTATCCATATTCTTCAAAACGACATAAACAAAATATATTTTAATAAATATTATTATCAAAGCATGACTTTTATTACTTAACCATACTATCTACTACAAACAACAAAAATTAAAATATTTACATTTCTACAGATTCATCAGCAATTACATGACTTGTTCCTCCTTCTGGGAGTGCAAAGTAATCAGCTACATCCAAATGCATGAAGTTTAAATTATCTTCAGAAATAAATTTTGCTTCAACATTTTTATCTGTCTTCTTCAGGGAGGCTTGATAAAGCTCAACCAGGTGCTTTGGCGTACGACATGTACGTGACTAGTGCCCTTTTCCGCCACATCTATAGCATGCATTTTCTGTATTTGTTGCTTGCACCGCTTCATGCTTTTGTTCCTTACTTTTCCACTGCTGGTGATGAGGAGGGTTCTTTGGTTCATTATTATTACCATGATTAGATTTTCTTCCCCCAACACGGCCATGACCACGACTGGGGCCACGACCTCTTCCATGCTTAGCTTGATAGAAGTTCGTCTCATTCACTTCAGGGAATGAATAAGAACCAGTTGGTCGACTTTCATGATTTTTCATTAATAACCCATTATGTTACTCGGCTACAGGAAGATGTGAGATAAGTTCAGAATACTTTTTGAATTCCATCTCTCGATATTGCTGCTGCAGGAGCATATTCGAGTCATGAAAAGTGGTGAAAGTTTTCTCCAACATATCATGATCAGTAATATTATCACCACATAATTTCAATTGGGAAATAATCCCGAACATAGCAGAATTATACTCACTGATAGATTTAAAATCGTGTAGCCTTAAATGAGTCAAGTCATAACGTGCCTATGGAAGAACGACCATCTTCAGGTGGTCATATGTATCTTTCAAATTATTCCACAATATGACTGGATCTTTAACAGTAAGATATTCCATATTCAGGCCCTCATCAAGGTGATGGCGTAAGAATATCATTGTTTTGGCATGGTCTTGGTTTGATGCCTGGTTTTTGTCCTTGATGGTGTCTGCCAGACCCATCGCATCAAGATGAATTTCAGCATCAAGCACCTAAGACATGTAGCTTTTGCCCGATATATTCAGGGCTACAAATTCAAGTTTAGAAAGATTTGACATTATTTAGAAAAGGAAAGTTCGTACCTTTGATACTCTTAAAGTATTTGCTCGAGATGACAGAGTCTCGTGCTGATAACGTGTTATAAAATAACGACTGTAAAGTAAGTAAACTAAAGAAAAGTATAGAGAGAAACTGATATATTATTGAACTTTCAAACTGATGTACATAATGAACTGAAAACTCCTTATATAAGAAAGGAAGCAGCTTCGAGGCTTTTTAGGAAGCAACTGCAAGGCTTTTCTTTAGTTGCTTGTAAGCTGTTTGCATGAGCTGCTTGCAACCTGCCTGTTTAATAAGAAGCTGCAGCAAATCATTTCATTGAGTTGCTTGCAACCTGCCTGCATCAGTTGTTTGTAGATAAAGTTCGACAGAGTACTAAATGGATAATCTTCTTCAGGAAGATTATCTATAGCGGAGTAATAAATAACATCCACAATATAATAATTTCATAACAACTTCTTAATTTTCAAGGTAATTTATAGTCATAAACTTATTTATAGCTCATTTTGGACCATAAATTTTAGAAGAATAAACCCAAATAGTTGCTCACCTAGCCGCTTAAACTAAAAATAGCTGGTAGAGGTATAATATATGCATAATTTGTGTATTATATATATATATATATATAAAACTGTGTATATTCATTATATAATCTATGTATATGACTATAAAAAGTAAATAATGAAAATGCCCGACTATTTGTGCAAATATCCCTAAATTTTAATTCTTTTTTCTTTTTTAAGCTAATGGAGCATGTACCCATTAAAGTGCACCACATTGATAGGACGGAAAGGATAATAGAGAAGATACACAATTACCCTTAAAACTTGTCTCCATTTGTTAGCTATAAACTTAAATTTTACGACCTTATTACTATTATCCTATAATATGACATAGTAACTTATTAAAAGTTTTACCATTTTAAATAAAGAAAATTTAATTTGAAACTTAAAATGAGATATATTATCATATTCTATGGATAAAAATTTTGAATCCTTATTTTAAACGCGAAAGGCTTTTGTTATAACTTATAAATTATAAATACTTTGATTTGAAAATCAATATTGCAGATATTATTATTAAAAATAATTAGTAATAAGTGTGAGATAATTAACTAAACATGCATGAAGTGTGCTTTTTGAAAGATGAAAAACGGTAAGTGCAAGAAAAAATGATCAAATTTATCTAAGAACTTTCTGAAATAATCTAAATATGTCCTCCATTAATAATTAATTATGTGGTAACACGAGGCAGCCTTAGGTACTAATCAAATATTTTGTATGTTACTTAGATCCAGCTAATGCTCTACGTGCTAGTACTTTAATAACTCGAAAGGCACACTTGACTCAACAATTGATGGAGGTATATTTTTAGACCATCTTCCATTGTTCATGGGCAAATTTCCTTCTCCGTAGTTAATGTAAAGTACAGTTATATCATCATCAAAATGTGTTGCAGTAGATGAGACTACTATTTTCTTAGTTAGATATCTCAAATTTGAATCTTGAATATAAAAAAATTCTTAGTAAAAAATGCTTCATTTCGAATGAGATCATATGCGATGCGAATCCAAATATCATCATGTTCTAATAAAATATCGGACGCCAAGCGAAAATCCACAGGTAACGGTAACAAAAGAAAAAAAGTCCAGTTATATCTCCTATTTTCATGTTGACTTTTGACATTTGTAGTAATTTTAAAGCGTCACGCCGTCATTGTCCACGAGAAAACGTCCTCTATCAGGCAGGCGGCAGCAACCACAGCGACACGTATTCGCTCTTTTTACTCTTCTTCCTTGGGTACTCAGTTGAAGCTCTAAAGTCCCTCAATTTGTTTCGCCAAGCATTATAACAGCTACATATACAAAAAGATCCCAACACAAATGTCGCAGGATCAATCCTTGGAACATAATTCTGGATTCATGTCCATCGACAAGTTGGATCGAATGGCTAATTGGGTCGGGACAAGCGTGGCGTCGGCGTTCTTCGCCTCCCTTGAACGCTGCTCCTGCATCCACCTTAGCACCGCTCACGACGACGGCGATGAATATGATGACGAGGATGAGGCCAAGGATCGCCCTCTTATGCTCAACAAACCCCTCTCTCACGATCACTCTTCTTCCATCACCATTAAGCTTCCTTCTTCTTGATTTACTTATGTTTTCGCTACATATGCAAAGATGAAAAAAATATTCTTTTTTTCTGTGCTTTTTTTGCTTGTAAATATTGTGTGGCCGTGTGGTAATGTCTGGCATGGTTTTGTAAATTGTGACAAAATTTGAAAATGTAAAGTTTGTTTTTTAATGTTACGAGCTTGTTGTTTCTGTAGCTATTTGTGTTCTCTAGTGGACCTCTTAGTAGGGTTCAAATTCAGCTGAAGATCTCACCATCTATTAGAGAAAAAAAGAATGAAGGTCATGCCCTAATTCATTTTAGAATCACCAATTAACTTGAGTTTCTTTATGGTGGAAAAAAAGAGAGAGTTGAATTTTGGAAATAGTAACTGATTCATCGTGGTTTTGTATGTTACCATTTCCAGAAAATGCATGTATTTTGGCCGAAACGACAATCAATTTGATTATATTGTTCCATAAGTCCTCTGTCATAGTGATATTCTTGTGTTTTTTCAGACTGTTTATACCTAGATATTTTGCATTCTGTAATATTAAAATTATATTGACCGGGGGCTTCAATTATGTTGAAAAAGTACCATACCTCTTAAGGTATATTATTTTAAATGCAGTGTAGTGCTGGGGGTTGGCCAAAGGGTCAACCTGATAAAAAGAATGACATAAAATGAAGTAACTCATATGTAAGAGATTGCATTCTTTTAAATAGATTTGGCTAACCAGATTTTTCATGTTTACTCGGTAAGTGGTGCTGTAATTTTGGAGGATCAATCAAAGCTACTACTATTTCTAGTTGTGGTTTTCACTTTGTAGATTAATCCTCCGTCCAAGGTGGCCTTTGATTTCTTGCTGCTTTTGAGATATCGTTGCAAAATGTATCTCATTGAATTCCAAGCATGGTTCTCGCTTCCTCAACTTCCGTGACTTCAGTACTCTTGTAAAAATCCTTTATCTCTATTGCATCATAAATCATGGGACTTTCTCCATTTTTGGCTGTAGCCAAGGTTAAGAGGATACTGTATATCAGTAACTTTGTTTGAATGTCCTGCAGCCGTGCACAAACTGAAGCTTAGACTTATTGATATTCATAATATATTCTGGATGTCGTGTCTTGCTGATTGATTTGTTCTTCTGTCAACAGACAATTCATGTTGCTTCATTTATGAAGCTTATCTCTTATCTGCTTGTAGTCCTCCATATCTTCTTTGCTTCCAAAATATTTTAACTGGTTTCCTGATCAGGAGTATTTTAAGGGGTTTCACCCCTGCATTGGATAAATTAATGAGCATTATTGAATTTAATTTGCTGATTTAAGCAACTACTCTTTCTGCTTAATCAAATTTTATATACGTTCTATGGTCAGAAATGGAGCCCAGATAAGCATGCATACTACCCAACAGAATGTGTAACTCTTATGCTTTACGAGGATGTGTATGACTGCAACTTTGTCCTCTTTTGTCATTTATCAATCTGATGATATTTGAGGACTGACCTCCTCGACTGCGCCACTTTGTACTTATTGTCCACCAAGCTTTCAGTTTCTAGTGTGTTCGATGAGGACTGCAATAACCAGGTTGCTCTATGCAATTAGGAACGACTTCTTTGGATAATAAGCTTGTGTGATGAATTGTTAGCATTATAGATTCTCCAAATGCAGTGGATAAGAATGGTTGGTTGGTTAGTAAATGCTAATTTTTACTTAAATTTTTGGGTGGTGGAGTGACAAGGGGTGTTCTCTGTGCTCATGCAGTTGCTGTCTTGTGGATTCATTTAGTTTTACTTTTCACAATAGTTGGGGAAGGCTTCCAAGACCAGGATTACCTTGTCAGGATGCAAATTTTGAATGGACGAGAAGCTAACTATAGAGTTTAGATAAGATATATTCCTGGAAGAGAAACACTAGGATGGATAGGATCATAGGAGATTCGCTGCGTACTGTTACTTGTTGAGAGAAAAACAAATTGTGTCTAGTATGTCAAGTAACTGGACTTTCGTTGATTGAATAACAGTGACAGTTTGTGAAATCCTTCAAATGTTATGACTCTATCTATGATTCTTTTTGGAGACACTAGCAGAGAAAATATTTATAACTTGCAGAGAGGTAAAATCAGTTTCTATCTCATATGATTCTTAGATAAATGATTCTTGGCATTGTCATCGTTTTGCCCGAAACTTTTCTACCTAATGTTCATTCTCCCTTGTTTCCTCTTTGAATTCATTCATTTTGTGATCATGTCTACTAAGTACTACCAGAGATTATATTATTATATGCTTTACTTAAATCGAAGTGCTATTTGTCAGAGTAAGTGTAGTAAAAGCTTGAGATGAGAATGATCCTGTTCCAGTATCATGGATGACAATGCAGGTTTAGCATAGTCCACATCAAGAACTAGCAACTACAAAGGAGCAACTAGATAGGTATGCAAAAGTCTGACTGGTTTATTATTTGAGTGCTCGCATTAACAATAAAAAATAAAAAAACTCTTAGCTTTCCCATCTCCAGTAGTGTTGCCATTGATCCACAGTTAATGGTAGATCGTATTATTGTGAAATGCGCACTTTTCACTCTCTACAGATCCATTCCTTTCTCACAGACGTCAAATGTGTTGGAAAAATTATTACAGTATATATTTTATATACCAATGTTGATAAGGGCTCTGACATGTGACTAGTTTCAAGTATAACTCATGTAAGATGATACTATCGTTTGTTATATTTCCTTTTTGATACATAAGATGAGACAATCTCTAGTTATACAGAGATAAATATCTTACACGTTCAAGGCATCTGATGATCGATTCATGAAGCTGGAAAACTGAACCAATGTCAATCTGTGATCACTTTCATAACTTGAATTGAAGGTTACATCTTTCAAATAACTTGCCTTTTATCTTAATGCATTCTTGCCAGTCTCTTCTGCTGATAATATGTTTCACAGGGATTGAAACATTGCTAATTAAGAAGTGCATTAATATAGCAAGTTGTGGTCCGGCCCTTCCCCGGACCCCGTGCATCGCTGGGGGCTTAGTGCATTGGGCTACCCTTTTATTAGTACAGCAAGTTGCTGAAATATTTTGCTTTTCAGATGGAGTTTTCAGTACAGGTTAAAACTAGAAACTGAGGTTGTTACGTTACATGGATATATCACTGCAGAATGGAACAACTTTATGAAAATGTACTATCATGATAATGAAGCACATACGAGGAATCCTTACAATCTTTATTCAGGCGAAATTGGATTAATAGCAGAACGTACGAGTTCAAATTCATAATAGAAAGCATGATATATAAGAAAACATCTGAAATAGCAGCAACTTGTAGTGCATTTACACAGTTAGCAGAACTATATATATATATATATATATATATATATATATATATATATATATATATATATATGCCCAATTGACTTAATTATATGACTTAACAAAGTATACCTGTGCAAACGGAAACCCTTTAGATCTTCAATATGCATTCGTCCAAGTAAACTGTCACCAGTAAACATGCTATGGTCATAATTATAATACAAAAAATAAAAACTGTTGCTATTTGAAATTAAGTTAACTATAGTTTATCACTAGAGTAGTTGCCTTACATCAACCCTTAAGGTATGAGGTTCGAGTGGAAATGGTGTTTAGGTGGCCAATTTTTAAGATGCTATTTAATATTTGGCCAGCAATTTCAATGCTAAGCATATATAGCCACTACTTTATTATTATTGATGAATAGACGTTTTTACCCTTTCTTCATCTCTTTTTTTTTATCCCTTTTTCATTATCAAAATCTCATCAAAACCCTCGCTTCTCTGCAGCACTTAAGCTCTCGTTTCGTCTCTGAAAATTTGGGTATTCAAAATCAATTAGGTGTTCATAATATTTGTTGGGAAACACCTTTGTGAGTTGATTCTACAGATTTGGACCATTTATGATCTAATTTGTTAGGGTTTGTCAAAAATTTGCGAAGCCGATTTTAGAGAAGGCGATCACCTGGGCTTTGTTGATTTCGTGAAAATTGAATCAAATTAGTTATTGGGATATGTTTGTACTGCTATTGGGAAGATGCATTCCTTACTTGAGTTTGTTTTGTGGGGATTAAACGAGAATCAAATTCAGTTTCTGAACTATCCTTTAACTTCTGGACATTAAGTGAAATAAGTAAACATTAGGATATTATTTTCTAAACGTCCTGAAATATTGAACTAGGAATCTAATATTGAGGATAAACGTTTCTGAAATGTCTTTAACTTCTAGACATTAAGCGAAACAAGTAAACGTTAGGATATAATTTTCTAACCATCCTGAAATATTGAACTAGGAATCTAATATTGAGGACAAACATTTCTGAAATGTCCTTAACTTTTGAACATTAAGTGAACCATGTCCCTAATATTTACACAACACTCATGAAATTAAGGACAATATGTCTTTAACATTTACACTGCACATATGAAGTTAAGGACATGATGTCCTAAAGTTTAACAACAGAAGATGCAAATACAGGACACTTTGTCCCTAATATTTACACAGCACTCATGAAGTTAAGGACACCGTGTCCTTAATATTTATACAACATTCATAAAGTTAAGGACACCATGTCCTTAACATTTACACTGCACGTATGAAGATAAGGACAGGATGTCCTAAATTTTAAAACAGAAGGTGCTAATTCAGGACACTTTGTCCTAAATTTTACACAACACTCATGAAGTTAAGGACATCATGTCTAGCACAAGGGTATTTTTGTTCGGGCGGATAAAAGTTAATTAAAGCACTGAGTAAAGAGTAAATACATTTTATATAGTGGCTAAAGAGTAAATACAACTTTAGTTAGTGGCTAACTGTGCACTTCCCCGATGTTGGATGAAATCAAAATACTATTGTCATCATATACAATATTCCGATGCAAAACTTTTTTTCATAACTATTTTAACTAGTAAATTTTTCATACAATGATTGGTTTAAAATTTGATTACCATCCAATTTGACTACACACAGATAAACTCCTAGTTAGATTGAGTTGAATTTTGATCCATTTCCAATAGTAGATTGTAGAGCAACTGAAAATTAATGGGCTACTACCTCAATTTATGCACTGACCCATTAAGTCCAACACAAGTAAAAAAGAAAAAGAGGTCCTGTTAGCAGTTAGCATATATATAAAGATTAAGCTGTTAGTCCTTCCTTCCTAAGTGGAGAACATGTATAGTTTTTCAAAATCAAGTAACAGTGGCTCCAAATAAACTTTGACTAAAGGCTCCTGTTGGCAAGTTGGCTTTTCTTCATTTGGTCCTACAAACTGAAGAAAGGGTTAAAGAGAATCATTATGTCTCACACAAAATGCTCTCTTAGAAACCGTTCCACACTTTGATTTTTTGAGAGCGACAAAGATTGAGAATTTTGGCCGTTCATTAAATGCAATGGACGTGGGGGGCCAAACCCAAACCAAAGTGTCCCCATCACATATATGATGACATCTCCTTCCCACTAATTTCAAAGTATTAGGGTCCCGTTACAATTCTGTTGTCGGCTCCTCTCTCATACATCTCTTCTTCTTTTTTTTCTTTTTTTTTTGATTTAAGGATATGTCAACTAAATCTTCATATTAATTAGATCTATTTCTTACGTCTCCTTTTATGAAACTGTATTTTTTGAACATTTTGTAACCAATCTTGGCCTGCTCAGGCATGTTGTTCAATTGAAATTGGAAATTTTCTTTATGAATCCAGATGGGAGAGGATATATGATCTAGCTGTATGAAAGTATTGTACGATCAACTCACTTAAAATTTGAGTACAGATAAATTATAATTTAAGTTATTTTTTTAATATTTAGGACCTTAAAAGTAATTAAAATTTAAGTTATTAATTTTTTTCTTTTTTTAAAACATTTATAGAGTCCTAATATTTCGGACTTTAAAATTGATTAAGATTTATCTTACATAAATTCATTTTCTAATTAAAGTATGTAACATATGTCACGACCAAAATTGGAGGATCATGACTAGCACCCGGGCCACGCTTGCAGAGCACCAACGTACATTTTATCTAACCTTCTATATTATCTTTAAGGGTCGACGAGATCAATATAAATGGTAGATATGGATTTGTTCGCATTTGCGAAAATCGCATTTGTGAGGAAGGCTCCGCAATTGCGAAGAAGCCTGAGCTGGGCAGTGATCGCATTTGCGACCCCTGCAGAGGGAGCCCAATTCGCATTTGCGATGCGTTTGTCGCAATTGTGACCTACGCATTTGCGAACCAGATGACGCAAATGCGAACATCTGAGACCTGTGTACAACTTATTAAATGTGGGACTTAGACCATTTAGTTCATTTTCTTTCAACTCTTGGGCAATTTTTGGAGCTTTAGGAAGAGGGTTCTAGGTAAGTAATTTCTACACAACATGAATTAAATATATAGATTATGGGTAGATTAACGTGTAAAAATTGGTGAAATCAAGGGTTTAGATGAAAACTTAGATTTTGGGTAAATTTGAGATTTGACCACGAAAATGGTTATGGAATTTGATAAAAATCATATATTTATGTTCCTAAGGTTATGGGTAATAACTTTCTTCGAAAATTTTCGGAACCCGGGCATGTGGGTCGGGGGATGAATTTTTAGGAATCTTGCAATTTGGGTTGAAAAATCATTTTAATAGTGGAGATAAGTACTTTTGAGCATATATTAATTAATTTATATAATGTTTGACTAGTTCCGAGTCGTTTGGCACCAAATTTGGAGGCTTGAGCGCATTCTTGAATTGGGAAGTAGGCTTAAGACGAGGTAAGTCTTTTTTCTAACCTTGTAAGAGGGACAATTCCCCATAGTTGAACTTACTTGATATGTGATTATTTGAGGGGGGCTACGTACGCACGAAGTGACGAGAGTCCGTACATAACTACTATTCCTGTTATGTACGGGTAGTTTTAGGCTTGCACCATGCTTTGTGGACACCGTTAACTGATCATATGTGACATTTGTATTAGAGAATAACAAATTTCATGATCTTAAGAATTTCAAAGGTTTCAAGTAAATAATTATTTTGAATGGGATTAAGGAAAGCTATGCTATGTTATATGTAACGCTTCACAAATATATTCCGCAAGTGGGGTAATTATTTCCACTACTCTCATGGGAGCAGGCAGTTCGCCTCGGTAGGTTAATAGATGCACCTATGGTTCGCGCTGTTCGACCCTCAATAGTGCATAATTTTCATTTTCATGTTGGATCGGGCCGAACGTCCTCGGTGGAATTTGTGTGTGATAATAGTACTGGAAGCCCTTTTATTAATTGGTATAAATTTACTGTTTTTGAGATTATTAAAGGAAGTGTTTTGGATTCTTAAATTTGATGAAGGAATCGTTCAGTTATTTCGTATTGGGATATTTCTGCATATTGTGCTTATTTAGAATCATACATTATTATATTGTTGGCCCTAATATGTGTCGAAGTCGACCCCTTGTCACTACTTCTTCGAGGTTAGACTAGAGAATATACAACCTGTAACATCTGGGTACCTCTGGGGGCTACTGACATGAAATTCATGATACATACATACATACATATATATATATACACATATATATACATACATATATATATATATATATATATACACACACACACACAACACACATATACATAAACTTCTAAAACATATGCCTCTGTGGGCATCATCATCATCATATCGTACCCGGCCGTAATAGGCTCGGTAAAAACGTACCCGGCTATCATAAGGCTCGGTAGAATCGTATCCGGCCACGTGGAGCTCGGTAAAATCCAACTGATCAGTGGTTGTACAATAGGTGCCGTACCCGACCTACTATAGCACAGATCGATAAAGTAAAATAGATACATATATATAATGCATGATGGACTCATTGGAATCATATTCTGAACCTTCCGGAGTGACGTAAGGTCGGTATTCTCCGTACACATTATTATGACTAACTCTTCATCAAGAATGTTATAAGAATCAGGAAGTACCAACAACGTTGATAACATAAGAATAAGAGAAGCAACCTCAACATCAACTGTTCCATAAGAAGGGAAACAATGTAAGTAATGCTGGCTTGTAAGAGTAGAGTATATTTGAAAACTCGTTCATTACCTTATGTACAATCAGAGTCGTGCAAAAGAAGGAAAGGGATAGCCTCACATACTTGTATATACTTCCCAATCTCAAGCTATGCAAATGTCACGACTCCTTAGTCTACAATAAGAAAAATGATACTATCATTATCGTTTAAGCATTGTAACTATTATGTATCAACCACAACCTATTTTACGATGAAACGGACAAAACCTCCTCTATTTATATGACTTTACACAAGTCAAAACAATCAACAAACAACCCAAACAACATCAATAATAATCATATTGAGCCTCCCAAAATAGTCTAACAACCAACAACATTACTACCAAGTCTTTCAATATATATTTCGCAAGTTCTAGCTTCAATGACTTAGCTGCAACTTAAAAAATCTTAAATACATGTAGAGTAAGAGGTTCCTTAACTTTAAACAGAAAGAACAACTCCAATTTGATCTTAATTGTCCCCGAAATATCCCTCCAATGCTGCCACAAGAACAAGGAAGTGAAACTAGCAATCGATTAGGGTTTGTACTAGAATCCCTTTAGAAGATTTAAAATCACCTAGAGTTGATATTAAAAACTTGAGGGAGTATTTACAGAATATAATCCACTTAAAACAACCTCCCATACGAGCTGGAAAGATACATAAATCAGCAACAACTAGAAGAACAAGAAACTTACTAGTGCCACGGGATTTCCATCACTTGATTTGTGTTGTTTGCCTTTTGTTTGGGTCTTGGATCATGAGAAAAACTTGAGAGAGTGTTTTTAGGGTTCTAAAGTCTTAATATACTGAAAATTAATGACTTAAAACGGGGTTGAGGCACATTATATATATCCATATGTCTTGAACCGCCTATGTGGGGCCCATAGAGAGCTGCTTGGCGCAGTCTCGCAAAAACTCTACTCTGAGATCGTATCGACGAACAGTTTATTGAGTTGGAAACTAGAATCATAGATATTCAATCTGGTGGGTATATCACCCTGTAATTCCAAGTAAATTTAGAGAAAATCTTAGTAACATTTGACCTAAGGTTTAAGTAAAATTATGAATGTAAGTTGCGACAACTTTTGTCGACTTTTGTTTCATAACTCGATTGACTTCAAGACTTATTATATGGATATTATATTATTGAAATACCTTAAAACATGACTTCTTGAGAATATTAAGAACCTCTAGGTTTACCCGAAAATACGGGTTACAACATCCTTGATTCGTTTAACTTCTAATACTTGTTAACTACCCTTATACACCCTTGTATCATTTAAGACCAATAGATTTAACTTCTTATCATCTCAAAAATAATCTCTTCTCAGATTTACGTCGACTAACTTATGACATGAATTAACGTACGTGAATATGAGTTGTAACAACATATTTATAATTAGCAGTACCAGGATTTTTTTAAGGCTAAACATTAACTACCGCTACTTGTCAAGAAGACACGTAGGAGTTCTTGGGCATAAAGTTTTTGAAAATTAAGTATAACTTGTTTATGTTTTTTGACCCCTAATATTAGTATATTGAGATCAACCAAAAATTTATTTATTAAATTTATCCTCTTTATTTGAACTAAGTCCTTATATTTAGGATAGTTTGATATCAATTAAAATTTAATCAAAATCAATTAAATTTTTATCTCATATAAATTGTTTATGTCTATATTTATCTATATATTATATGCTACATTAAAAGCACGAAGCCCCTTACAACTTGTTTAGATTGTTGTTACATGTCCTTTTATAATGTATCGTATTGTATTGTACTGTATTGTATTGTATTGTTTGATTAATACAATATTTGGATATATTGTATCATTTGCTGTCGTTTTATGATGTGACACACCAACAATATAAAAAACTTGAAACATTATAAAGAAAAAATAGGATACAACGAATTATTTTTATATACAAAGTAGAGTAAAGGATAAAAGATGATAATTTAATAATAAGAAAGGGCAAAATGAGAGGAAAAAGGAAGAAAATGACGCCACCACACCAAATCCGTTATTTCATAAATTGACACTTTTCATCTTTACATAACGATCGATTTAAAAATATGATATAATAAAATTTAAGTAACAATCAAAACAAACATTGTACTAAAGTAACAATACGATACAATACAATAGATAACAACCATCCAAACAAGTAGTTAGCGGAATATCGTTCGCTTTTTTAATTCTTTAAAAAATAATTTTTACATTCGATAAAAGTGTAAATTAATAATTTTTCTAATATTTAAGTGAAATACATTAAAATTTTGGTATTAAATCTTTTTTTATTTGAATTATGTGGAAACTCCTTCTATAAATTTATTTCTTAAATTTCTAAACGTTAAAGGTTACTATTGTAAAATAAGCACATTAGGATGAGTAAGAAACTATCTTTAACAAACGACATGCTTACGTTTAATAATAATAATAATTCATAGTAATAATATATAACATACTTTAATTTTTTATTTACCTATTGTAATATATGGCCATATTAAATCACAAACCCAATTCCAATATTTGACAAATAAAACATAGATAAGATACTTTATTTTATATATTGAAATTAGTAGTAAATTATACTCGAATTTATAATATCATTAAATTATAACTTTCTTCATTTTTGTAAATATATGCTTATTTAAATAATATAATAAGTCAAATAAAGTATTTATGTAATTTATTATTATTTTCATCGATAAGAATTCTTGCGCAACATGCGTACTCTAAAACTAGTGATAATGAAAGATGGGTCCAGGTATTTGTGACAATATCTGCTGGCTTGAGTCAAGGTGCTGGGTCGGACTAGGGCTGGTGCCAAGTTGAGCTAACTGGTCTCTTACCACTCCGTGGTTATCGAAGGGAATTTTGAATCAAACAAGTCCCAGGCTTATGGGGTTGGGTTGGGTCGGTTTAATGTCTTTTTTTTTTTTACTTTGTAAATTTATTTAAAGTATTAAAATATAATTTATACCGTCACATCTCTTTATAATAGTATTGTTTGTCTGAATATTTTTTGGCTACTATAGATATCATATATTATAATATAACATAAAAAATCGGAAAGAAAACTAACATTATAGTAAAGTGTTAATATAAAAAGATGATTGTTATATAAACATCTGGATGTATTTGAAAGCTTTTTAAACTTGCAACTTATAAATAATCAAATTAAAGACTAAACACTAAATTTGAACTCTAAAAGTTTGTATCGAAAATTGCTATCAAGATCAATATTTGGAGAGGAAGAAAAAACTCAAAGGTTTAAAAGCCTAAAAATCATTGAGTAATACCTTGAACATGAAAATTTTCTGTTACACCCTATGTTTTCGTGCGTGGAAGTATGCCATAAGTAAATTGATATAAGCTCGGAAATGAGATGTTATATCCCGCATTTTCGTACGTTAAAGTTTCGTCGTAATTTAATCGACGCAAGCTCGGGAATGAGATTATTTTGAGGTTATAAGCATTTATGCTATTTCAAAACAAATGATAAGTAAATTCGTGAAGGTGAAAGGGAAAGAGGATTGAAGAAAATGAGTTCCGTCAAAGTTTGACGTTTTGGGATAAAAATACGGTATGAGTTATAATACCCGGTATTTATGGACTAGTGCCATATGTTGATACCCAATTTTTTCTCAAAATATTTTTTAAATTTGCATATATAGCTTCAAAATCATGTATCAATAGTAATTGATATTTTTCCACAATTTCCCTATATTTGTATTAATCTATCCAGCATTTTATTGCCAATAAATAATTATAAAATTGTATTACAAATGATTTCAAAAGTATTTCTTGGTTTCATTAATTATTTTTGGTCCTATTAATACCAAATTATTTCATAATTAGCCAAATTGGCACCTTTTGGCTATAATTGCAATAACTTTACAATTATAGCCCAATCATACGATTTTATACTATTTTTATCCAGAAATTAATCGTTTGTATTTTTAAAATACTAAGTAATCATCTTAATTATTTTCTATAATTAACAACTATTTTTATAAATTATTTTAATTAATTTACATGGGGTATTTAACAGATAGCCACTTTCATTTCATTTATAACCTAACTAAACCATACCCAAGTCTGATTAAAAACGACCCAAATACCCCAAGCCCAATAGACTATCCTACCCGACCCAATCCCTTGTCTAATCTGGATCGCTGATCAATTTTAATCAACGGTCCATATCTCCCCTTTCCTTAATTAACCCTAGAGACTACCCCCTTCCCCTCTCATTTCTCTCTTTCACTCCGCTGTTACACATCTCTCTCATCTCTCAAACTCTCTCTCCTAAACCTAACCTCTCACCGGCCGTCGACTTGCCGGTAACTATGGTAGTCTCACCATCATCCCAGCCTCCATGGTTCCTTCCCACACCGGGTTATTGCTGCCTTGAGGTCCTCAAAGGAACCAGAAGGCGGTTCACTCCCCCCCTCCCCCCCATGATTTTCATGTCATTCTCAGGCCGTCCATGGCCATCTGAGTAAGATCCTCCCATCTCCGGCTAGAACCTGTGGTTTCTAAGCCGACTCTCTCTCTTTCTTTGGGTTCTCTCTCTGAAAAAAACCCTAATTTTAACACTGGATTTCTTAGATCTGCAATAGATCTTGGTATATTCCGAGGTATTTTGCTGTTTTCTTAAACATTTTCCTATTTTACTGTCACGACACCGGTTCGCCCTCCGTGAACATATCGTGACGACACCTAGTCCCTATAACTAGGTAAGCCTAGCAATGCGGAATAACAACATAATTCGCGGAATAATTAAGTAAAAAAAAAGCTGAACAATCAAAAAGGAAGAATGTATATAAATGTCCCTCGGGCCAGCATCTCGGAATCGGATAAATTTTTTATTTTCAGAACCATCGTACTCTCACGATTCCAACCATATAAAAATCTCTCAAATCGGAGGTCAATCACTCACTCAAAATTCAATAATTTGGTCTATAAAGTCTTACCCATTTTCCATGCAAAAATCCAAAATTAGAAGAGGAATTTGTGATTAGGTTAGCGGGTTATAAGCAAAAAGGAGTTTAGAATCATTACCCAATCGTTGCCTCTGAAAAACCCTCGAAATCTCTCTCAAATCCGAGCTCTCGAGGTTGAGTTTTGGCAAAAATGGCTAACCCTCGGATTTGGAGATGTTTATACTGCCTAGTCATTTATTGAATCGCGAACGCGGAGGAAGTCACGCGTTCGCGAAGAAGAAAAATGGAGTCTGCCAAGATTTCCCTTCGCGATCGTAAGGAGAAGTACGCGAACACGATGGAGGAAGAGGTGAAGCTACGCGAACGCGGAGGGACCGGTTACGAACGCGAAGAGAAAAACTGGTCCTCCTCCAAAATTACTCTACGCGAACGCGTGGAGTAGGACGCGAACGCGAAGAAGAAAGTCCCAGGTGGTCAAATAAGCCTTCGCGAACGCGATGAAGGCGCACCAGAAACAACAACATCATTTCAAAAACAGGAGGACATGGCCCGCCGAGCATCCGAAACTACCCCGAGGCCCCTGGGACCTCAACCAAAACCACCAACCAACCTTAACACCTTATTTGAACTAGGTCGAGCCTTAAAAACATGTCTCGTAACATCAAAAACATCAATTCTGCATAGATTCAAGCCTAGAAACTTAGGAAAATTCTAGAATTCACATCCGACGCCGAAACACGTCTAAACTCATCCGAATGACCTCAAATGTTGCACACACATCCCAAATGACATGACGGAACTACTGCAACTTCCGGAATTCCATTCCGACCCTTGGATCGAAAATTCACTATTGGACCAGAAACTCCAAAAATTCAAACTTCGGCATTTCAAGCCTAAATGAGCTACGGACTTCCAAAATACATTTTGAACACGCTCCCAACCACGAAATCACCTAACGGAGCTAACCGAACCATCAGATTTCCATTCCGAGGCCGTCTTCACACTGCTTCAACTACGGGCAATTTTCCAACACTTAAGCTCTCATTTAGGGACTAAATGTCCCAAAACTAACCGAAACTCAAAACCGAACGTCTCTGCAATTCAATTTAGCAGAAATAGACTTTGGAAAAACAGTTAATAGGGGATCGGGGCGTTAATTCTTAAGACGACCGGCCGGGTCGTCACATCCTCTTACACTTAAAAATTCGTTCGTCCTCGAACGATCATAAAGACATACCTGAAGTAGAGAAAAAATGAGGGTAACTGCTGCGCATATCCTGCTCGGTCTTCCAGGTCGCCTCCTCGGCCGGCTGACCCCGCCACTGAACCTTTACTGAAGCAATGTTCTTCGACCTGAGCTTGCTAACCTGCCTGCCCAATATAGCTACAAGCTCCTCAACATATGATAGATCCTTGTCCAAACGGACTGAGCTGAAATTCAAGACATGAGACGGGTCACCGTGATACCTCCGGAGCATCGAAACATGAAATACCGGATGAACTCCTGCCAAGCTGGGAGGTAAGGCAAGCTTATATTCAACCTCCCCAACACGCCTCAATATCTCAAAAAGGCCAATAAACCTCGGACTCAACTTCCCTTTCTTCCCAAATCTCATAACGCCCTTCATATGCGAAACCCGAAGTAGAACCCGCTCTCCGACCATATATGAAACATCACGAACCTTCCGGTCCGCGTAACTCTTCTGTCTGGACTGGGCTGTACGGAGTCTATCCTGAATCACCTTGACCTACTCCAATGCATCCTGAACCAACTCTGTTCCCAATAGCTTGGCCTCACCCGGCTCGAACTAACCCACCGGAGATCTGCACCTCCTACCATATAAAGCCTCATACAGCGCCATCTGAATGTTGGATTGATAACTGTTGTTGTAAGCAAACTACGCCAATGGCAAGAACTAATCCCAAGACCCTCCAAACTCAATCACACACGCGCGGAACATATCCTCAAGAATCTGAATAGTGCGCTCGGACTGTCCGTCCGTCTGGGGGTGAAATGCTGTGCTCAACTCCACCCTGGTACCTAACTCCTGCTGAACGGCTCTCCAGAACCGCGAAGTGAACTGAGTACCTCTGTCTGAAATAAAAGAAACTAGAATACCATGCAGACGAACGATCTCCCGAATGTAAATCTCCGCCAACCGCTCCGATGAATAATTAGTCAGCACCGGAATGAAATGGGATGATTTGGTCAGCCGATCCACAATTACCCAAATAGCATCATGCTTCCTCAAGGTACGAGGAAGTCCAACCACAAAGTCCATGGTGATCCGCTCCCACTTCCACTCTGGAAGCTCAATCTGCTGAAGTAACACTCCCGGTCTCTGATGCTCACATTTGACCTGCTGACAGTTGAGGCACTTGGCTACAAACTCTACTATATGCTTCTTCATTCTTCGTCACCAATAGTGCTGCCTCAATTCCTGATACATATTTGCAGTACCCGGATGGATGAAATACCGTGAACTATGGGCCTCTGCTAAAATCAACTTCCGAAGCCCATCAACATTGGGCACACAAATCCGACCCTGCATCCTCAATACCCCGTCATCTCCAATGGTCACATCTCTGGCATCACCGCGCTGGACCATGTCCCCGAGGACAAGTAAATGAGGATCATCATACTGCCGCTCCTTGATACGATCGAATAAGGAAGACCGAGAAACCACACAAGCTAAAACCCGACAAGGCTCAGAAAGATCCAGTCTCACGAACTGACTAGCTAGGGACTGAACATCTAAGGCTAGAGGCCTCTCAGCTGGATGAAGGTATGTCAAACTCCTTAAACTCTCCTCCCGATGACTTAAGGCGTCGGCCACCACATTGGCCTTCCCCGGGTGGTATAATATAGTGATGTCATAGTCCTTTAGCAACTCTAACCATCTACGTTGGCGCAAATTTAGATCCTTCTGCCTGAATATGTGCTGCAAACTCCGGTGGTCAATATAAATCTCACAAGGCACACCGTACAAATAATGACGCCAGATCTTCAAGGCATGAACAATGGCAGCTAACACAAGGTCATGGACAGGGTAATTTTTCTCATGTACCTTCAATTGTCTGGACGCGTAGGCAATCACCCTACCATTCTGCATCAACGCCGCTCCAAGGCCAACCCGCGAGGCATCACAATAAACTGTATAAGTCCCCGAACCAGTAGGCAATATCAAGACTAGGGTTGTAGTCACAGCTGTCTTGAGCTTCTGAAAGCTCGCCTCACACTCCTCTGTCCACTAAAATGGAGCACCCTTCTGGGTCAATCTAGTCATAGGGGCTGCAATCGATGAAAATCCCTCCACAAAACGGCGGTAGTAACCCGCCAAGCCAAGGAAACTGCGAATCTCTGTAACTGAGGATGGCCTGGGCCAACTCTGCACGGCCTCTACCTTCTTAGGATCCACTCGAATGCCCTCACTCGATACTACGTGGCCTAAGAATGCCACAGAACTCAACCAAAACTCACATTTTGAGAACTTTGCATACAACTTCTTCTCTCTCAGGGTCTGAAGCACTGTCCTCAGGTGCTGCTCATGATCTTCCCGACTCCGGGAGTAAACAAGAATATCATCTATGAAAACAATGACGAACGAGTCGAGATATGGCCTGAACACACTGTGCATCAAATGCATAAATGTTGCGGGGGCATTAGTCAGCCCAAATGACATAACTAGAAACTCGTAATGGCCATACCGAGTCCTGAAAGCAGTCTTCGGGATATGCGGCTCCCAAATCTTCAATTGATGGTAAGCTGAGCGCAAATCAATCTTAGAAAATACATGTGCGCCCTGAAGCTGGTCAAATAGATCATCAATACGAGGCAAGGGATAACGGTTCTTCACTGTAACCCTGTTCAACTGGCGATAATCAATACACATGCGCATAGAACCATCTTTCTTTTTCACAAATAAGACAGGAGCACCCCAAGGTGAAACACTGGGTCGAATAAAACCCTTATCAAGCAATTATTGTAACTGATCCTTCAAATTATTCAACTCAGGAGGAGCCATACGGTACGGAGGAATGGAAATGGGCTGAGCGCCCGACAACAAATCAATGTCTCTATCGGGCGGCATGCCCGGATGATCAGCTGGAAACACATCGGGATAATACCGTACCACTGGAACTGAATAGACAGAAGGGGTATCAACACTGACATCTCTCACATAAGCCAAATACGCGGCACACCCCTTCTCAACCATACACTGAGCTCTAAGAAAAGAGATAACTCTACTGGGAGTGTGATATAAAGTACTACTCCACTCAACACGTGGAATACTTGGCATAGCTAGCGTCACGGTCTTGGAGTGACAATCAAGAATAGCATAATGGGGCGACAACCACTCCATGCCCAAGATAATATCAAAATCCACCATATCGAGTACAATAAATCTGCACTGGTCTCAAAACCATGAATAGTAACCAAACACGATCGATAAACGCGGTCCACAACAAGAGAATCTCCCACAGAGTAGAAACATAAACAGGAGAACCCAAAGAATCTCGGGCTATCCCAAATGCGGAGAAAAATAAGAAGACACATAAGAATACGTGGATCCTGGATCGAATAGAACCGATGCATCTTTGTGACAAACCAGTATAATACCTGTAATGATAGAATGAGAGGCAACAACCTCGGTACGAGCATGAATAACATAATATCGGGCCTGGCCTCCCCCTCGAGGGCGACCTCTACCTCCCCGACCTCCGCCCCTACCTGGCTGGGCAGGCGGGGTAGCAGCTGGAGCTGTGATCATAGCCTGAGAACCCTGCTGAGCACGCTGTGGATGAAAAGTCTGTGAAGATGCACCCCTAATAAGTCTGGGGCAGTCCCTAACCACATGGCGTGTATCGCCACACTCGAAACAAGATCTGGGAGGACGTGGTGGTTGTGACTGGCTAGGGCCAGGTCTTCTAGACTGACCCCTGAAAGCACCACCCACATGAGGCGCGCTAGAAACTGGAGGTGTATAATAAGGCTCCTGATGCCTGGGTGGAGCTGGGGTACCGCTGGCTGCTGGAAGAGCTGAATGAACTGGGCGGACCATATAACCCCTACCATGTCGACCTGCTGCTGGGGTACGGGCACTAGAGTAGTGGCCCGAATCTCGAGACCTCTTGGCCTCTCTCTCCTCTCGCTCCCTAGCAAGCATACCCTCGATCCTCCTAGCAATGCTCACTACCTACTGATAAGGAACGTCCATCTCCAACTCTCGAGCCATGCTAGATCTGATGGGTGGGATAAGACCCTCGATGAACCGGCTAACCCTCTCGCGGACAGTAGCAACCAAAACCGGTGCATGCCTAGCCAATCTGGTGTAACGGATAGCATATTCTGAGACTGTCATGGCACCTTGGCGCAAATGCTCAAACTCTGCGCGCCATGCATCCCTGAGGTCTGAGGCACAAACTCTCTAAGGAACATATTTGAGAATTGGGTCCAGATCAGTGAAGCAACCTCATCTGGACTGTCTAACTCATAGGTGCACCACCAATCATAGGCGGCTCCGCGAAGCTGGAAGGTAGTAAAGGAAACCCAACTAGATCCGGCTATTCCCATAGTGCAAAGAATACAGTGACGCTCCTATATAAATCCCAAGGCATCATCTGATGCTAGTCCACTGAATTCCCAAGGGTCATACTTCTTGAACCTCTCAAGTCTCCACTGCTCGTCCTCTGAAGCAGCTGACCCATCCTCGGGCTGAACTGGCACTACAGGCGGCACAAGAATGACCTCTGGGACCTGCTCCACATGCACTCGCTGCTCAGGAGTGCGGGCGGCGGGAGTCTGTGCTCCTCCCCCGGCCTGATATGTGGCTGCAGCAAGGGGAAGCAACCCTGCCTGAGCCAGAGTGGTGTACATAGACATGAATTGAGCTAATGTCTCCTGAAGAGCTGGAGTAGTAGTGGCAGTAGGTGTGTCAGGTGTCTGAACCTCGGCTGGATCTGCTGGTGGTACCCCGACGGCAGCTTGCATAGGTGCTCTCGCTGCACCACGTGCGCGTCCTAGGCCTCTACCCCGGCCCCGTCCTCTAGCGACTGCTGTAGGGGGCACGGGTGCCTGATTGTCCCGAGTAGCACGTGTCCTCACCATCTGTGAGAGAATAGAAAACATAGGTTTAGAATTGATGTCAAAAGATATTGCACGACAAGGTAATCAATGAAGTGAAGATTTTTCCTAAACAGTTACATAGCCTCTCGTAGATAAGTACAGACGTCTCCGTACTGATCATCGAGACTCTAATAAACCAGCCTGTGTTCTGTGACTCCTACGAACCTAGAGCTATGATACCAACTTGTAACGATCCCAATTCGCCCTCCATGAACATATCATGACGGCACCTAGTCCCTATAACTAGGTAAGCCTAGCAATGCAAAATAACAACATAATTCGCGGAATAATTAAGTAAAAAAAAAAGCTGAACAATCAAAAAGGAAGAATGTATATAAATGCCCCTCGGGCCAACATCTCAGAATCGGATAAATTTTTCATTTTCAAAACCCTCGTACTCTCACGAGTCCAACCATATAAAAATCTCTCAAATCGGAGGTCAATCACTCACTCAAATTTCAATAATTTGGTCTATGACGTCTTACCCATTTTCCATGAAAAAATCCGAAATTAGAAGAGGAATTCGTGATTAGGTTAGCGGGTTATAAGCGAAAAGGAGTTTAGAATCATTACCCAATCGTTGCCTCTGAAAACCCTCGAAATCTTTCTCAAATCCGAGCTCTCAAGCTTGAGTTTTGGCAAAAATGGCTAACCTTTGGATTTGGAGATATTTATATTGCCCAGTCATTTATTGAATCGCGAATGCGGAGGAAGTCACGCGTTTGCGAAGAAGAAAAATGGAGGCTTCCAAGATTTCCCTTCACGATCGCGAGGAGAAGTACGCGAACGCGATGGAGGAAAAGGTGAAGCTACGCGAACGCGGAGGGACCGGTTGTGAACGCGAAGAGAAAAGCTGGTCCTCCTCCAAAATTACTCTACGCGAATGCGTGGAGTAGGACACGAACGCAAAGAAGAAAGTCCCAGGTGGTCAAATAAGCCTTCACGAACGCGAAATCAAGCTCGCGAACGCGATGAAGGCGCACCAGAAACAGCAACAGCAGTTCAAAAACTGGAGGAAATGGCCCGCCGAGCATCCGAAACAACCCCGAGGCCCCCCGGACCTCAACCAAAACCACCAACAAACCTTAACACCTTATTTGAACTAGGTCGAGCCTTAAAAACACGTCTCGTAACATCAAAAACATCGATTATGCATATATTCAAGCCTAGAAACTTAGGAAAATTCTAGAATTCACATTCGACGCCGAAACACGTCTAAACTCATCCGAATGACTGATCACGCTCAACTATGTCTTATAGAAAGACTAAACGGGCGCTGCAAATATAATCTGAGGTATTACGCCCAGAGTCGATCCCACCGGGAATTTACGTATCAATCAAGTCTTTAGAATACACAACTTTTACTCAATCAATTCTCTCAAGACTTTTTGACTATAAATTGATGATGTTTTACTATTTCTACTAACAATAATAATAACTAACGATTACTAACAATGTGTTGTAAACAATTATGATAAAGGTCTAAGGCCATGGTTTTCTCCGTTGGTGAAANATTAATATCACAATAAGTTTATCCCCCAACGGGTTCCACCAAAATCCTAGATTAAGAAAATTAGCT
The DNA here is from genome assembly GCA_005239505.1 of Nicotiana paniculata. NCBI lineage: Eukaryota > Viridiplantae > Streptophyta > Magnoliopsida > Solanales > Solanaceae > Nicotiana > Nicotiana paniculata. The sequence goes on along the minus strand of ML330245.1, from coordinate 44,027 downwards.
ACTCATATTCATAAGAATCAATTCTAAAATAACTTGCATAATTGAACTACAAAATAATGAATAAAAGCTTTAAAAATCAATGTTTGTTTCACTGAGTAGTAGTCCACAGGTTTTTCTTCACTCCAATGGCTTTCTCTCTCAACGTTGTGTTCTTGGGTCTATTTATATGTTTCGGATAAACCCTAGCCGTGTAGAGGACTTCTATTCCAACCGGGAAACACTTAAAATCTTCAAAACTCGGGTTTGACCGGATCAGGGGCCAGGCGTTACAAGACAAACGCCTGGATAATGCCTGGCCAGGCCTGGTGTTTGGGCCCTAACGCCTGGCTAACGCCTGGCCTCACCAGTCTTTACAGCCCAAACGCCCGGCTAAAGCCTGGTGTGGCCAGGCTTTTCAGCTCAAACGCCCGGGTATAGCCGGCTTCACTCCTTTTCACCTCTTAAGCGTATTATTGACGTTCATGCATCCATTTAGCTCGGCTTCCATCTCCAATGCACCTACACATGCAATAGTCTCCATTATGCACATAAAAAGTGTATTTTTATCATTAACGCTCATAAAATGTAAGGCACACAACGTGTTAAACCATAAATTCTAGCCACACATCAATGACCTCAATTTTGCACACACATACCAAATGACATGACGGAACTACTGCAATTTCAAGAATTCCATTCTGACCCTCGGATCAAAAATTCACTATTGGACTGGAAACTCCAAAAATTCAAACTTCGGCATTTCAAGCCTAAATGAGCTACGGACTTCCAAAATACATTCCGAACACGCTCCCAACCCCAAAATCACCTAACGGAGCTAACGAAACCATTAGATTTCCATTCCGAGGCCGTCTTCACACTGCTCCGACTACGAGAAACTTTCCAATACTTAAGCTCTCATTTATGGACTAAATGTCCCAAAACTAAACGAAACTCAAAATCGAACGTCCCTGCAATTCAATTTAGCAGAAATAGACTTGGGGAAAACAGTTAGCAGGGGATCGAGGCGTTAATTCTTAAGAATATCGGCCGGGTCGTCACATTTACTAAAGCATCTCTTCATCTTCAAACTAGGGTTTCTTAATCCCTTTTCAAAAAATGATTCTCCTTCTGACTTTAGTGTTATTATGTGATTTTCATTGTGTTTAAACGATTTGTTTAAGTTTTTCCTTTATCTGATTTTATTATGTTGAAAACCCTAAGTTTCTTGCTTTAATCTTTGGGTTCTGAGTTTATCTTTACTGTTCATTGTCTCAAAATTGTTTGCATGTTTGATTCTCATGAATCTGCTTCGATTAATATGAGTAAATTTGTGATTTTCACCTTGTTTAACTTACTAGGATTTCTGATTCAGCCTATTTCTGCCTATTATGTTCTTGCCTCGCTAACTCTCAAAGGTTTATATTTATCAGTACTATATTCCAGTTTAAATCCCTGATTCTATATGATCTTTACTTTACCATGTCTATTAGGGTTCTAATTCTTCCTTCTGCCTTGCTTATCATGTGTTTATCTGTGCAATTTGTGTTGATTCCCTCTAATCAATACTATTTCCTATTTGAACCTTTGATTCCCTGTGATTGATACCTTTCACTAATCCTTTATGATGATTTTCCTGTTGATTTTCCGACCTTAGCTTATTTCTTGCCTTATTTTATGGTCGACTATGCTGTCAAATTAATTCTCATGTTATTTCCTTAATTAGAATCCTCCGAACCTAGCCTCAATTACATGTTCTATACCGGTACTATGCTGAAATTATTTCCTTATTGTGTTATATTCCAGTCATATGGTATCTTTTCTTATTTATTGCATGTCTATTACCGTTCAAAATTAACTCCTTAATTGAAGGGAGTACTTATATTGATCTTATGTTGGTTGATTCTGATTCCCCAATCACTTCCTGACTTTGATTGTTACCTTATCCTACCTAGTTTCAAACTACTATATATGCTCTCTCTCATTGATACTAAACACAGACGAACACATTAGTTCAAACTCTATCTCTTACACTCAAAAGCTTTCTGCTCTTTTTCTGTGTCACTTACTATCATTCTGAGTTAGCCGGCTGCAAGCCAAGTCTAACTATTGTGCTCTCCTGCCCCCTTCACCTTTGTGTTTACTGTCCCTTTACTGAATGCTCTGATTTTCAATTTAAGTCCCAAAACCAATATGTTTCTTTTGCTGCTTCAGTTTATCATGTTCCTAATGTGTTTCTATCTATTTTTTTGCTGTTCAACATGCAATTGACCTCTTTGCATCATTGCTTCATCTAGTATGCTAATTATGTCTTAACTCTTTAGGATTAGCATGTTTTTATAAACTTGTAATCTGATTCAATATGACTCAATTCTGTTTTGATGCTTGTGTACTAGTAGCCTAGTTCTGGTATGCCTTATTAATTTGTTACCCTAAGTTGCCCTGATGCTATGCTCAATTATATTTAGTGTTTCTATGTTCTCCCTGCTACTATGAAATCCTATATTATGTTATCTCCCAATCCCATGAACCCCCTAAGCACTTTTGATTCTGTGACTATGTTCTAATTAGCACTCCTGAATTCATATCTCACTATTCACACTATTAGCTACCCCTTAATTGCAAGAGACTTGTGTTTATCATATGTGTATTATGTGTCTCAATCCCCAATTATCCCCGCGTGAAGGGTTTTCATTTGAGTATTGCTGAACCTGTTTGGGCTCTGTGTTTGATCTATTGTTCATTTGATTTCACCACTCTTATCAAAATTATTTTACTGCTAAACAACTCTCCTATTTTATAAAACTACTGTAACTGAATCCTGTAACAACCCAACCGGTCGTTTTGCGTATTCGGACCCCGTTCCCCTAAATAAGACTTCCCGTAGCGGCTTTCAGTGATTCATGACTTGCGGGGACGGGTGGTTCGGGATTCATAAGTGTATAGAGTAAGATAGGAACACTTGGTTCCTTAAGATTGGCTTTTAAGGCCAAGTTTGACTTCGGTCAACATTCAATGTAAACGACCTCGGAATTGAGTTTCTCCGATTCCAGTAGCTTCGTATGATGATTTTTGACTTGCGCGTATGTCTGGAATGGGTTTTGGATGACCCGGGAGCATTTCGACGCCAAATAGCAAAATAGAGTTTCCTTAAGTTCATAATTTGGTTTGGATTGTGTTTTTGAGTTATCGAGGTCCGAATAGAATTTTGGGATCGGGAATAGTTTCGTTATGTCGTTTATGACCTGTCTGCAAAATTTGAGGTCATTCCGAGTAGTATAGGCCTGTTCGGCGCACTGAAGTGAATTCTAGAATCTTAAGTTCTTAAGTTGGATTCAATTTGGTTTTGGGGTTGAATTCTGAGTTTCGTTGTTGTTTTCACGTTCAGGAAGTTTGAGCGAGTCCGTATCATGAATACAGACTTGACGGTGCTGTTGGGCGGGGTCTCAAGGGGCTCGAGTAAGTTTTGGACCCCCGGGAGCTAAGTTTGAAAAACCAGATTTTTGCTGTCTGGTTTCCTTCTTCGTGATCGCGGAAGGAGGGTCGCAATCGCGGAGAAGGAATTGGGCTGCGCTGCTGATTTCTCTTCGCGATCGCAGATAACACTTCGCGATCGCGGAAGGTTGGGTCCTTGGCCTTCGCAATCGCGGTTCTCATAGAGTTAGACCGGGGCCAGGCATAATTGCCCTTCGCGATCGCAGGACCTCCTCCGCATTCGCAGAGATCTGGCCAGTTGGCTTTCGTGATCGCGGGCCCCATGTCGCGATCGTGGTTAAGGAATGACTGGGCAGTTAAATTTATATACGGGATTTGGGTCATTTTCCCCCCATTTTCATCTTCTTCCTTGAGTTAGTGAGAGCTTCCAAGAGGGGTCACCCAACCTACTTCCAAGGTAAGTAAATTCCTTACTTAACACTAGTTTTAAACATAAATTCCTAGCTAATCTCTCTTTTAAAATATCACATGAAATTGGGTAGTAACTTTAGGGCTTTTGAAGAACTTGTAAATTATCCGTTTGAGGCCATGAATTCAAGTATAAATCACATAATTATGATCCTTAGGCTTCGGGTGTGTGATCCCTTTGAGAATTTTTGGAATCTGAGCGTGCGTGCCCGGGGTTGAATTTTAGGAATTTCTTAAGAATGTTGAGTTATTGAAAAATTAGGATAATTTTCCCTATTTTGAGTATGCATTGATGTCATTGTACCGTATTTGGCTAGTTGCGAATCCTCGGGTATAGAGTTTGGGTATTCAGGCGTGTCCTTGGTCCGAGGGATAGATTCGACACGAGGTGAGTCTCCTTTCTAACCTTATAAGAGGAAATTGTCCCCATAGGTAATTATAAATGATTGAATTGTCCTTATTTACGGGGGCTACGCACGCACGAAGTGACGAGAGCCCGTGCGTAGCTACTACTATGTTATGCCAGGTAGTCTTTAGGACTCACAAGCATGCTTATATGCCTTATTTGTATCTCTGCATGTATTTCTAGCTGATTATTATCCTTGAAAATAGCATGAGAAAATGGAAGGTTAAATTAAATATTGATGTTGCCTTGAACTCTATATTTCCTGAAATTCCTGATAAACTCTGTGTATGTATACGAGCACCCGTGTCGCATGTATGATCCGTGGCAGGATAGCCTTATATTATGTCAACCGCGTCGCACAATCGATTCGCGAGCGGGGTAATAGATGCATCTATGGTTCGAGCCATTCGACCCTTCGGCAGTGCACATTTAAATTGTCGCGACGCTTCGGCCGTACGCCTCGGCATACTATATGCTATGTATTTGACTGAGAGTCTTATTAATATTGTCAAATGAATTGTTCTATGTGGTAGGGGGTTTGGACTTGTATTAAATGTTGTTATTTGACACTTGCGGTAAGTGGTAGTTCATATACATGATATTCTATGTCTACTTGATTTACGAAATTGTTAATCCTGACTAAACCTGTTTAATTATATTATTGCTAAGGACCCTAGTGAGTATTACGTCTACCTCTCGTCACTACTTCTTCGAGTTTAGACGGGATACTCACTGGGTACATATTTGTTTATATGTACTCATGCTACGCTTCTGTACTTAATTGTACATGTTCTGAGGCTGGTACATCTGGTTATCATACCGGAGCGCGATCTTGAGAGTACTTACTGGGCTAGACTACACGATGAGCTGCTCTTCCCGGCGTTCCTCAGCACCACTGTGGAGTTTCTATTATTTTTTGGATATTTTGTCTACCCCTTTCAGACAAACTGTATATTATTTTGTCTACTCTGTACATTCCATTAGTCGCCTGTGGACTTGTGACACTAGGTCTTGGCACGTGTGATTGGTTTTCTAATATTTTTGGCTACACTACATATGTTGGCAAACGATCTTTTGAGTTCATTTAATCAAATTGCATCATTTGACTGTTTTCTTTAAATGATTTCTAAATCAAAAATTTTGCCAAGCACTTCATATTTAAATAAGTAAGGAAATCTCGCTAGTAGACTAATGTTGGCTTGCCCGACTTCGGTGTTGGGCGCCATCACGACCTGAGCTGGAATTTGGGTCGTGACAAATCCCTTGTTTCAAATAGTGCTTTCCTATTTAAACCCTTTTCAAAACTATGTAGAGTACTCTCACTCTACTCTTAGGTCCTTAGGTTCTGCCCCTCCAGTGTATGACTGCCTTAGGATTCCTGTGAGATCCCTCTGAACTCTGATGCACTGGGGCTGTCCCTTCCACATTGCACTTACTCAATTATGGTTATGAAATCTGGGTGGGAGAACTGCCCGGGATCCCTTGAGGTCCTTAGGGAATTATGACACACCCGGATATGAGAAAGGCTATGAAAAATTTGGGCACTTGAGGTCCTGGGAATCTGGGCCTATTTTTCAGGCTCCCTATAGTTTAACTTCTTCTTTTCCTTTATCTATTTATGTAATTTACTTAGCTGGTCTGTAATAATTATTTGTAAACAGATATTGGGGATAGCAGTGAAGTGGGGAGGGTAGCCATATAGTTCTCTTAACATCATCGAGTAGAAATCATGTTTTATGTTTTACATTGTTTCTATCTGCATTAGAATCCATGTTTTAGGACCAGCATGTTCATTCAAACCATACCAAGCAAGCACTAGATACCATGTTCCTAGGATTTCATGTCTACTATTTCAGCATCTCATCCATGCTTTATGTTTATCGCTTAGAAATCCTGCTCCTAGGACAATAAACAACGTTAACATAAAAGCTGTTACTCATGTGCATTCAAAATCATGTCTCCATGACCCTGTAACTCTTTGTACATTTTAGAAATCATGCCTTTAGGAATCCTGTGCATCCTGAAATTATGTCTTAACCATCCTGCATTCATATGTGTATATTAGATACCATGCTCTAGGATTTCGTTTACATCTGCTTAACCACGCCTAGTTTAACTACCGACTCACGAAAAGGGTAGAAATAGTGTCACATCTAATTGTCTTGCTCTTAATAAAACTAGTAACAATCTCTGAATAATCATATCACCTAGAACAACATACTTTTAGGTAAAACAACCCCCGAACTATTTTTAACAATCCTGGTAATTAATATGCACAACCCCACGCCTAGGAAAGCCTTAGGTAATCAATCCCTTTAAAGGATGGAACACTGCTTGGTTGTGTTTACTGTCTAAAGGCTAAGAAGTTTTAAAATCAGTAGGCAAACTGATTAGGTCCTTGCTATTGAATTTGTAAATAAAGCTGCATACTTCTGTGCATTGATATTCACTTAGATATCATGTCTTAGGATTTTGTCTAATAAAACTGCCTTTTGTTTGTGTTTGAGACTGCTGCTTATGTGCATTATCTGTGGAGGTAAATCTGAGCCTCTTAACTGTTTTTTCCTGCATTTATTTGTAAATTCCTATTTGTTCTTTCCTGTCGCTTAGAATTTTATCCTTTTAACCGTAGGGGTTTTGTCTAGAACTTCCTATATTTAGAGGACCTAAATTCCTCCAGGGCCATTAAGAAGGGACGGGTAACAACACGCATAGAGGTCATTAAATACACTCGCTTAATAACCACTAAGGGGTGGGAAGGGTAGACATGGATATGATATCCGGTGCGCTAATGCCACATGTAGACCCTCTTCTGATGAGTGATTATCGGGCATTGGACTGATGTGATCCTATAGGATAAACAACCTAGGACCCCCCCAATCCCTTACATATGTGTGTTTAGATCATAACTCTTTCAAAACCTTATATGTGTGCTTAGACCGCGAATCTTCTCGAAAACCTTTATTTACCTATGTGCTTTTATTGCTTATGTGCTATCTGTTTTAAAATTCACAAAGTTTGTTTGGCCGGGAATCACAGTTGTGGACTTTGAGGGGTGCTTAACACCTTCCCCTTGAAGTAATTTCAAGCCCTTACCCTATCTCTGGTTTATCTAATCTGTGTTTGTAAATAACCTTTAGTAGGTGCCCTAACGCACCTTAAAATCATTAGGTGGCTACTCTTCAATTCCTTATCCCTTTCCCAAAAGGAAACGAGTTGTCCCAATAATGTCGAATACCTTGACCGATCTGAAAGGAGAGGAAAGAGGGGAGCGCGACACCATACAAGGTACCACATGACCATAATAGTAAGGTGTACAAAGTGTGTTAAAAGTAGTATTTTAAGTAATTTAAGATAATCTCTAATTATGTGGATAATTGGGTAATTATTAGTTAATGGGGGATTAACAAATTAATTAAGGAATTAAGTGGATAATTATTGGATAAAGATTAACCCCCAACGTGGCAGCCATATAAGATCAACTAAGTGACTCTTAAAATCACAAAAAAGTGGCAAAATGTGGATGAAGCTACCGAGAAACCTTGCAACAAATAAAAAGGCAATTGTCGTCTTCCTAGTGGCTACGACAAAGAGGGCACATGTGACTTAATTTTAAACCCCTTCTCTGAATATTTCTTTACGTAAGGCAAGCCTCCCTAGAAGCTAACCAAACAAAATACTTTACCTTGTATGGAGTTTTGCACTTTCAAATATTCTTTTATGGTTATTTGGAGCTTTACTTGTGGAGCCAAAAGTTTTGTAGTACAACAATACGAATGAAGATTATGAGAAAGTGCGTATGAAGCTACAACAAAAATCATATGAGATTAAATTATGTAATAGCAATGTGACTTGCAAATCTAAAGGAGTATGGTACAATCTTTCTCAAGAATATCATACGAATTTTTTCTACTTCATCCGCCGTTACGTGTTTTCACAAAAGACGTGTGTTAGAGAGATTGTCAAGAGAATTGATTCAGGTATGTTAAGGTTTAGCCCTTCCTTAAATTTGGCATGATCTTGTAACTACATGTGTTTGATAACGAGGCATAAATAGAAGTTCATACTCCCAAATTTATATACATTATCTTAGCCTCATAAGTTATAGTATTTTCCCTTATCGGGACTTCATATTCAATTGAGTATTGTCTTCTTTCAGCCAAGAGAGCAGAGAGTCTATATGTAAAATATATTACAGTATTTTTACTACCATCGAGCTATAATCGATGGGCAGGCCTCTATTGGGCAATCTCTCATCATATGGTAAGTTATATACCGACCCTACTGTAGCCGAGCGCCTATGAGTGAGCCCAGATTGGCCGAGATACAGAGCGTAGTATGGCCAAGCGCCTATGAGCGAGCGTACTACGGCAGAGCAGTTACACGTTCTGAGCCTTATAGGGCCGGGCATCTATTTTATTTACTATATTGAGAGAGTTGAGTCAATATCAGCAGGTAAGTATATCTCCAGATCATCTTTGACTCCCAATTATTTTCAATTATTATATTTAGTTCAGTTTCAGCATTCAGTTATTTTATTGCCTGGCATACTCGAAGGATCGGTAAGACTCCACCTCATTCGGAGTGCAGTCGAGTCTATGAGTCATCGTGTTAGAATTTTTCTACAGACTTATGGGTAGGCTGATACCCTGTCCCATTTGATGTAAAATACTCTTAGAGGATTTGTAGACAGAGGTTCATTTTTTACAGTATGTCAGAGGCCTTGCTTGCCCATATGTATTCATGTTTTAAGAAAGATGGTTCATTGATACAGTGTTTCCCACTGATAGTTATACATTACGAGTTGTGGCCATGTTGTCCCAGTTACCAATGTTAGTTCGATAAGAAAGATATGTTACGTTGGTACTCTGTTGAGTAAGGTACAGGGTGCCCATCGTGGCCCATCGATTTGGGTAGTGACAAAAGTTGTATTAGAGCAGTTCTTTCCTAGGGAATCTACAAGCTGTGTCTAGTAGAGTCTTCTTTATGGGTGTGTCGTGCGCCACACTTATAAGCAGGAGGCTACATGGCATTTAGGATTGTCACTCTTTCTTCTTACTCTAGATCGTGTGGTAGAGCTCAGTTGTAAGAAATCAATTTCCTAAACTCTATCTTATTCATAATAGGCGATGCCTACATCCAATAATACGGTTGGTAAGAGAGATAGCTGTCGAAGAATTGAGTCAGAGGAACTCGATTTTGCATCATGCTTATGATGAGTAAATGTGAAGTTTTCAGCAGAACATGTGTGTAAGCTTCTTAATAAAGATCCTTAAGGCAAGAATATCTACCCATATTTTTCAAAGAAATAAGAGATTCAGGAGGTAGATATAAGTTTCAACAAGTAACAAAAGCAAGGTGAAAGAGGGTACGAGGTACCCAGCTAGTGAAAATTATCATTATTTACCATTCATGAAGAGAATATAAGCATTTTGAGTTACCTTCAACAGTAGCAGAGGTATGTACAATTGGACACACCCATCTCAGTTATACCTTGTGGAAACTAACAGGTGTAGTTTAAGAGAAGGACATGATATCAGGATCCGGCTGGGGTTAGAGTAACCTAAAATGGTGGATGGATTGTTAGTGTTAGTTGACATTTCCGAAGGATAGCTAGTGCAAATGTGCTAATAGATCTCCCTGTTAGACACCCAGATGCTGCACTCTATAATAGTATAGCTAGGTATGAATACTAAAATGTTCAATTTTTATTTATTAAATATAGGCACTGGAAGCCTAGAAGGGATAAATAGTACCTTAGTGTGGCTCCCCTCCCTAGTAGAAAAAGAATGTTAGGCAATTTGAAGAGACAATGGATGGAGCAAGGGGATCTAAAAGCAAAATAATGTTTTGTTCGATTTTTCAGAATAAAGTGATAGACATAGATGCTAGCGGGAAATAAAAAAGAGTTAATGAAGATTTATGAGTAAGATGTGATACATGGACGACAACGGTAGATCAAAAAGATGAAAATATTATAGAGTCTATAGTCAAGTGAAGGAAAAGACGAGAGGTAACAGGCCTTGAGACTTCAAAAGAGTATAGGCCGTAAAGTCATATCCTCAATTCGAGAAATAAGTTCGCGACTCGACCCCAAAGTAATAGAAATCAGTATGGGCTGGTGAACAAGATAAACTAAACATGAATTAGGGATTGAGTGATTTGATAATAGTTCGCATTATGAGAATTTGAGATATTGTGTTCCGGCAATAAGACAATGGACGATAAAAGAATAACCCTTAAAGGTCATTCAGTAAGATGCTTCCTAAAGCAAGAAACGTGAGCAAAGTTAAGCTTAGGACTATGTGTGCCAGTTACACTAAGTGTCACCCTCGTGAGTGAGGAATTTTGTTATCATTGGTACAAAAGGATTTGCACAAGGCAAGTAAGGGTCATCAATGTGTGAAAAGACGCCAAATATGAAGTGGTAAAACATCTATACATAGATCTTAGTACTCCCCTAAAGGAGGGAATATGGAGTGATGTGGCATTAAGTCAGAATTAAGTGGTTCTAGTAATTATGGAATGGTAAAGGAAGAATGCAATAAAAATGATAAAGGGAGGATATTGCACTTATTCAAATTCTACAGATATGCTACAATTCCATAACATTACACAAGCACGACGTCAAGGAGAGGAAATAAGGGGTTCCTGCCCAAGATGTTATTGATAAATAAGGAGCTAGTACGAGACGTAAGTTAAGATAAAGGAAATAACCCAAGAAAGATTACACGGAATATTGATGTGAGAATGAGCCAACGAGTAGTTAGTAATTGATTTAGGAAGAGCCTAGTTATGGCTAGACAAGAGGTTGCAGACAAATCAGCAGATCATGCAAGATAAACCTAGTAAAAACCAATAATTCAGCCTCGCAGTTATGGCATTGTAATAGTTGAGAAATATTCAGATAGGAGCTGGGGTAGTTAAAGGTATCGTATGTGTATTATGGAAATAAAAGAGAATGCCGCTAGGAAGATAGTCAAAACTTCAGTTCAGAAGCAACCGCACGAGCACAAGTGCACAGAGGTAAGTAACCACGGATAATTATAGGTGAGGAAGAACATAAAAAATTCCGTCGAGTATACGATTTAATAAGCTCGCAGCTTTACAAGAGTCAAAGGGTCCTCCCTAAGTACTACCATGAAAGACTAGCTGAGGAAATAAGGAATAAGTCTCCAACCTAAGCTTTGTGACCTAAAGAGGGAATGGTCTTATTACAACAGTCTCACAACGTCATTGTATGTACTCCAAAAGAGAGTGGAACCTACCGTGGCTAATAAACGGGAAGTAAAATCAGAAGTGATATTCAAGATCATATGAGTGGCATGGAATTCCAACACGCGTGGGAACTAAGATAAGATAAGTATGCACACAACAAGGGGGCAGAAGACCAGGAAAGTAATGTCTTATATTTAAAGAAATCTGAGAAGGAACGAAAAGAATTATTCGATTAATGATCCATAGTTATTTGCGTTATGAATGCACTTAAGAGTTCAGAGTTTTATACATGCAGCATATACGTTATCAATCATACAGCCGTAGAAGATTCCGGTATAAGTTAAAATAAAAAATTGAGCTCAGGTCATAGATAAAAGATTGAACTGTTAAAAGATTGTATCATGGATATTCCATAGTGCCATGAATGGCTAAAAGTAATAACTGATACCATGAGCCGCAGATCAAGAGATAGCTTAAGCCTACATAAAGTCTGATCAGAAGGAGGAGGAAACTAAAGAGTTACATCAACGAAGTAAAATTAGGAATCTGATTATTGGACCCAGAAAATTATAGACCTCGTGATTGAGAACATTGCAGGATTACTCTTAGATATCGGAGGTAAAAGAGAGATAGTACAATAGCCATATTCTATAATGGATCTATGAAAAAGCCAGTTAGAAAAATATCAGCCTCATAAGAAGTCAGTATGAAGCTTCCACCGGATTGTGTATGCACCAGAGATACAAGTATTATAATAGAGCTTCAAGTTGTGAATGTGAGTTATACATGTGTGAAAGCGAGGTCATGAAAGATATAGAAGATGGGATGCAAGATTTTAAGGTAAGTAAGGTAACGGAGAACAACATACGAGATACTCAAATGCAGAAGGTCGTAAATGGTCCATACTTCAGATATAAGTCTAGAAGCGCCGGGATTCAAATCTAGGAAAGATAACAGTGTCATTGGTAGCATACCTCCCAGCCTATGGTTTCTAGGTATCGAGAGGTATAGTTAAAAAAGTAAAGAAGAGTTTGAGATGATGTGATGTCTCGCTTGATATTCCAAAATAACATAAGGAAATCTGTGGTGCAAGCAAGTTAAAGAAAGGTTGCGAGTAGTATAAATGAATATGAAGTCGCAAGCTAAAATATGGTAAAGCGACAAGATTTTAGGAAGACAGTAGTAAGGATAAGAAAGGGCGAGTGAGAAGGTGACGAGAATGGGAAGTTCTCGGGATTAAGACCATGAAAACAAGAGAGCTGATGGGTTCTCTAATGCTCAGTATTGCCTGAATAAACTCAAAGGAGTCTAAGACCAGTAGCATTTAAAAGAGATGGAATACTGCCTTGGTAGTAGAATGAAGGTGTAATTGTGATAAATGAAGGACAACATTTGGGCATTCGATTGAGTAATGATTTGAAGAAAAAAAGGGATTCTATGAAAGACGGTTATAGAAGTGTGGTATGGCCTCAGGTGGATCTGGAAAATCACTTCAAATGTTCCTTGATACGACGTGAGCCCGAACGACAGTGTTACATAAGAGGTCAAGTTATCATTGGTAGACGATGGATCAACATTGAGGTAAATAAAAAATGGATGTTAAAAGTTACAAAGTATTAGATGATATTAGGCCATCAATCTTAAGATGAACAACAATGGGGAGGTATTAAAGGACTTACATATAGGATAAGTAACGAGTGTAACCTGGAGTTTGGTAGCATACCTCAGTAACGATAAATACAAGTAAGAGTTATAGTATAGTATGGCCTACTTAGATGTAGTAACGCTAATGACGCCTAGAGGGACATCTTCTCATAATTATGTTCATGTTCCCAAAGTGAGGCCTAGAGATTTGCTAAAATCTGGAGGGAAGAGTCGCATTATACAAGGAAAAAGTGGTTCAGGCTGCATGATAGAAGGTAGCAACAATTATGAGATTGGAAAGATTCTGACCACAAGTCGTGGTGTGAGAAAGAGACCTAAAGGTGGGAATACCCTGGAATTTGGATTTATTCACAAAACAACTTCCTAGATGGCAATGAGGGTACTAAAGTATTCAGAAGACATAGGTTATGAAAACGATAAGTGCATAAGTCAACATTCGAGGATGAATGTCCCAAAGGGGGGAATGATGTTACACCCCATATTTTCGTACATGGAAGTACTCCATAAGTAATTTGATATAAGCTCGGAAAGGAGATGTTACATCCCGCATTTTCATATGTTGAAGTTTCGTCGTAAGTTAATCGAAGTAAGCTCGAGAATGAGATTATTTTGAGATTATAAGCATTTATGCTATTTCAAAACAAGTGATAAGTAAATTCATGAAGGTGAGAGGGAAAGCGAATCGAAGAAAATAAGTTCCGTCGAAGTTTGACATTTTGGGATAAAAATACGGTCCGAGCTATAATACCCTGTATTTATGGACTAATTCCATACAAGGTACCACATGACCATAATAGTAAGGTGTACAAAGTGTGTTAAAAGTGAGTAGTATTTTAAGTAATTTAAGATAATTCCTAATTATGTGGATAATTGGGTAAATATTGGTTAATAGGGGATTAACAAATTAATTAAGGAATTAAGTAGATAATTATTGGACAAAGATTAACCCCCAACGTGGCAGCCATATAAGATCAACTAAGTGACTCTTAAAATCACAAAAAAAGGTGGCAAAATGTGGATGAAGCTGCCGAGAAACCTTGCAACAAATAAAAAGGCAATTGTTATCTTCCTAGTGGTCACGACAAATATGACACATGTGACTTAATTGTAAACCCGTTCTCTGAATATTTCTTTACATAAGGCAAGTCTCCCTAGAAGCTAACCAAATAAAATAGTTTACCTTGTATGGAGTTTTGCACTTTCAAATATTCTTTTATGGTTATTTGGAGCTTTACTTGTGGAGCCAAAAGTTTTGTAGTACAACAATATGGATGAAGATTATGAAAAAGTGCGGATGAATCTACAACAAAAATACATATGAGATTACGTTATGCAATAGCAACGTGACTTGCAATTCTAAGGGAGTATGGTACAATCTTTCTCAAGAATATCATATGAATTTTTCCCAACTTCGATCCGTCGTTATGTGTATTCACAAAAGACGTGTGTTAGAGAGATTGTCAAGAGAATCGGTTTAGGTATGTTAAGGTTAATCCCTTCCTTCAATTTGGCATGATCTCGTAACTACATGTGTTTGATAACGAGACATAAAGAGAAGTTCATACTCCCGAATTTATATACATTATCCTAGTCTCATAAGTTATAGTATTTTTCCTTATGGGGACTTCTTATTCAATTGAGTATTGTCTTCTTTCAGCCAAGAGAGCAGAGAGTCTATGTGTATACAATATTACAATATTTTTACCACCATCGAGCTTTAATAGATAAGCATGCCCCTATTGGGTAACCTTTGATCATATGGTAAGTTATATACCAAGCCTACTGTGGCCGAGCACCTATAAGTAAGCCCAGAATGGCCGATATACAAAACCTAGTATAGCCGAGCTCCTATGAGCGAGCCTACCACGACAGAGAAGTTACACGTTCCAAGCCTTATAGGGACGGACATCTGTTTTATTTACTATATTGAGAGAGTTGAGTCAGTATCTGCAGGTAAGTATATCTCCAAGTCATCTTTGACTCCTAGTTACTTTCAGTTATTGTATTATCAGTTCAGTTTCAGCTTTCAGTTATTTTATTGCCTTGCATATTCGGTACGTTATTTCGTACTGACGTCATTTTGTTGGGGATGCTGCATTCATGCCTGCAGGTATAGATAATCAGTTTGACGAGCCCTCAGAGTAGATGAGGTTAGCATGCAGCGAATGATCGGTAAGACTCCACCTCATTCGGAGTGCAACCGAGTCTATGAGTCATCATGTCAGAATTTTGCTACAGACTTATGGGTAGGCCGGTACCCTATCCCATTTAATGTCAAATACTCTTAGAGGCTTTGTAGATAGAGGTTCATTTTGTACAGTAGGTCAGAGGCCTTGATGGCCCATATGTATTCATGTTTTAAGAAAGATGGTTCATTGATACAGTGTTTCCCACTGATAGTTATACATTACGAGTTGTGACCATGTTGGCACAGTTACCAATGTTAGTTCGATAAGAAAGATATGTTACGTTGGTACTCGGTTGAGTAAGGTACCGGGTGCCCATCTTGGCCCATCGGTTTGTGTCGTGACAAAAGTGGTATCAGAGTAGTTTTGTCCTAGGGAGTCTATAAGCTGTGTCTAATGGAGTCTTATTTATGGGTGTGTCGTGCATCACACTTATAAGCAGGAGGCTATGTGGCATTTAGGACTTTCACTCTTTTTTCTTACTCTAGATCGTGTGGTAGAGCTCAATTGTAAGAACTCAATTTCCTAAACTCTATCTTATTCATAATACGATGATACCTACATCCAGAAAGACGGTTGGTGAGAGAGATAGCTGTCGAAGAATTGAGTTAGAGGAACTCGATTTTGCACCATGCTTATGATGAGTAAATGTAAAGTTTTCAGTAAAACATGTGTGTAATCTTTTTACTAAGGTGCCTTAAGGCAAGAATATTTACCCATATGGTGAAAAGCAATGAGAGATTTAGGAGGTAGATATAAGTTTCAACAAGTAAAAGAAGCAAGGTGAAAGAGGGTATGAGGTACCCAAATAGAGAAGATTATCATTATTTACCTTTCATGAAGAGAAATATAAGCATTTTGAGTTATCTTCAACAATAGCAGAGGTATGTACAATCAGCCACACCCATCTCAGTTATACCTTATGGAAACTAACATGTGTAGTTTAAGAGAAGGACAGGATGTCAGGATCCGACTGGGGTTAGAGTAACCCAAAATAGTGGATGGATTGTTACTGTTAGTTGACATTTCCGAAGTATAGTTAGTGAAAAGGTGATAATAGATCTCCTTATGAGACACCCAAATGGTGCACTCTAGAATAGTATAGCTAGATATGAATACTAATGTAACGACCCGGTCAGTCATTTTAAGAATTAACGCCCCGATCCCTTATTTACCGTTTCTCCCATGTCTATTTATGTTATTGGAACTTGTCGGTGCGTTGAGTGATGAAATCCGGGGTGATTTTGGACACATAGTCCATAAATGTGGAATTTAGCTTTAGAAATCTGGCCGTAGCTAGAGCTGTGTGAAGACGGATCCAGAATAGAATTCCGTCGACTCCGTTGGGTGATTTCGGGGTTAGGAGTGTGCTCGGAATGTGTTTTTGAGGTCGGTTGTGGATTTAGGCTTGAATTGGCGAAAGTTAGAAATTCGGTGATTTCGGCCGATAGGTGAGATTTTGATATGGGACTCGGAATGGATTTTCGAAAGTGACAACAGGTCCATAATGTCGTTTATGACCTGTGTGCAAAATTTGAGGTCATTCGGATGAGTGTAGACGTGTTTCGGTGTCGGATGTGAATTCTAGAAATTTCCTAAGTTCTTAGGCTTGAATCTATGCTTAATTGATGATTTTGATGTTATGAGATGTGTTTTTAAGGCTCTACCAGGTTTGAATGAGGTATTAGGGTTGGTTGAGGTCCCGGGGGCCTCGGGTGTGTTTCGGGTGCCCAAACGGGCATATTTTGGCCAAAGTCCTTTGCTAGTTTTCTAGTTGTACAACAGCAGATAAGTATTCTCTGTGATCGCGTGAATCAGTCCGCGATCGCATAGTGTTAGATGAAGGTGGTCAGAGATTGTGCTTCGCGATCGCAGAAGTCCAGCTGCGATCGCATTGTTTTGGTTAGTTGGTCTCTGCGATCGCACGCCCATGATCGCGATCGTGTAAGGTATACTGTGGCTGAGGGAGGTGCAGCGTTTTGCTCTATGCGGTCGCGTGGCCTCAGCCGCGATCGCATTGCTGTAGGATCAGAAGGTCCACAATCGCAGGCCTTTAATCGCGATCGCGATGAAGGAATTTCAGGCGCGTGTTTCATTACTCTCCGCGATCGCGACACATTGTACGCGATCGCATAAGGCAAATGCCTGGGCAGAATATTAAAACCCCAAATCCGAGGGTTTATGCCATTTTCATATTTTCGAATTTGAGAGCTCGGGAAGGGCGATTTTTGAAGACTTTTGCACCTGGGTAACTTGGGTAAGTGATTTCTATCCCTTATAGATCAAATTCCGTGATTCCAATCTTAAATTCAACTTTTAATTTCTAAAATTATGGGAAAAATGGGATGAACTTCATAGACCGAATTATTGAGTTTTGGTTGGGTATTTGACCTCCGATTTGAGAGATTATTATATGGTTAGACTCGTGAGTGAATGGGTGTCCAGAAAATATAAATTTTACCCGATTCCGAGACGTGGGCCTGAGGGACTTTTTGGGAAAATTTTCTAAATTCGCGTGCTAGCTTATAAATAATTAGCTATTTTGTTCCCTTGAAGTGATATTACACCGTGCAATCGATTTGAATAGATTTGGGCCACCCGGAGTTCGATACTCGTGGCAAGATTTTGGTATTGAGTTGATTAGCGCAGTCCAGGTAAGTGGCTTGCCTAATTCTGTGTTGGGGACTTTCCCTTAGGCATTTTGTACTGATTTTTGTTATGTGGACGCCGTGTACGCGAGGTGACGAGTGCGTACACGGGTCATTGTTGCTAAAATCCTATTTTACTCCCATGAAATCACTCATTTTCATTCATATATTACTGTTCCTATCTTAATTGAGTATATAGCCTAAGAGTAAGCATGCCTACCTGTTCTGACTCGAATTCCTCTTATTTGCTACTAGTCACATCATGCTTAGGTCGTTTTACTGTATCCTTACCTGTTGTATTTCCTGGATTTTTTACTTAAGCTATAATTGACATACTTCTGCTTTGCATATTTAAATTGGGACTACGGACCGAGATCCAGAAGCTTTACCTTATACTGCATTCATATTTAAATTGGGTCTACGGACTGAGATCTGGGAGCTTTCCCCCTATATTGCATTCATATTTAAATTGGGACTACAGTCTGAGATCTGAGAGCTTTCCCCCTGTACTGAGATGCATATTTAAATTGGGACTATGGACAGAGATCCGAGAGCTTTCCCCGTGTACTGCATAGCATATTTAAATTGGGACTACGGACTGAGATCCGGGAGCTTTCCCCATGTCTTGCATTGCACATTTATTGCTGAGATATATGCTGTGCTGAGCCGAGGGCTCTCTTTATGTTATTAAATCTTTCCATTTTCGTTAATCCTGTTTATCATTGCTTGTCTATCTCTCACTGTTTTAAAATTGTATATTGACTTGTTTTACAAACTTAGTAGGGCCTCCACCTGACCTCGTCACTACTTGACTGGGGTTAGGCTTGGCACACGGAGTACCGAATGTGGAGTACTCACGCCCTTTCCTACGCATGTTTTATCCATGTGCAGATCCAGGTACCAGCACTCAGTATCGTGGGTAGGGGTTGTCTACCAGCAACCAGGAGACCGCGAGGTAATTCTGCCGCGTCCGCAGAATCCTACGAGTCTTCTTCTGCTCTAGCATAGGCATAGAAAGACTTGTACATTTTCCAGCTGTTTCATTGTATATTGCCATATTTGTTAAAGAGCTTGTGACTATGGTGACATTCCGAGTTTTGGGAAGTAAAACTATATATGCTGAGCAACTACGTTATATCTATTTGATATCCTTCCTGTCTTTATTTTATTGATTCTGTTATTTCCTGCAAATTCTAGGCTTACCTAGTCATAGAGACTAGGTGCCGTCACGATACCTTTCGGAGGGTAATTGGGTCGTGACAAGTTGGTATAAGAGCATCTAGGTTCATAGGAGTCACAAGTCACAAGCCGGTTTATTAGAGCCTCGCAGATCGGTGCGGAGACGTCCGTATCAATCTTTGAGAGGCTACGTAATTGTTAAGAATAATCAAATTCTTTGGAATTCCTTATCGTTCTAGTTACTATCATCAAATTCTTAAACTCTATTCTATTCTTGCTTGCAGATGGTTCGTACCCGTATTGGACGTACTGATGACCAGGAACCCGAGCCCCCAGTCAGAGCCACCAGAGGCAGGGGCCGGGGCAGGGGACGAGCACGCGGTGCAGCCCGAGCACCGGCTAGAGCAGAGGTAGATGAGCCCCCAACAACTACTATTGGAGGGGCACATGAGGTCCCTACTGTTACTCCAGACCTCCAGGAGACATTGGCCCAGTTCTTGAGTGCCTTCAGTACTCTGTCTCAAGCGGGTCTACTCCCGATAGCTCCAGCTACATCCCAGGCCGGAGGAGGGACACAGATCCCGCGGCCCGTACTCCTGAGCAGAGAGTTCATATTGGGAAGGTCCCAGAGTATATTCCTATGCCCCCAGCAGATCCAGCCCAACATGAGACTAGGATAGCTGTTCCTGAGGCAGAGCAACTCCGGCTTTAGAGGTACAAGAAGTACCACCCACCTGAGTTCAGCGGACTAGCTTCGGATGACGCGCCTAGACGAGGCAGCTTCACTTACTTGGGCTCAGTTTTCTGAGTAGTTCTTACTTGAGTTTGTCCCTCAGAGCTTCAGGGATGCTTGGCGTGCGGAGTTTGAGCAGCTACGCCAGGGTGCCATGACTGTGTCAGAGTATGTAGTCCGTTTTAGCGATTTGGCTCGCCATGCACCAGCTTTGGTTGTCACTGTCAGAGAGAGGGTTCGGCGCTTTATTGAGGGACTCCACCCCAGTATTCGGACCAGCATGGCCAGAGATTTGGAGACCGATATTACTTACCAGCAGGCCGTGAGTATTGCCCGGAGGATTGAGACTATGTTAGCCCGGGACAGGGAGGAGAGAGAGGCCAAGAGGTCTCGAGAGACTAGTCATTTTTCAAGATCCCGTGCACCAGCAGCACGCTATGGTAGGGGTTTTGTGAGTCTCCCTATTTATTCAGCTCTCCCATCAGCCAGCAGTATTCCAGCTCCTCCTAGACCTTAGGAGCCTTATTATGCACCACCAGTATCTCAGGTGCCTCCTGCTCGAGGTGCTATCACTGGTCAACCCAGCAAGCCAGTTCAGAGTCAGCAGTGTCCGCCACGTCCTCCGAGGGGTTACTTTGAGTGTGGTGACCCTCATCATATGATCAGAGATTTCCCAGAGCGAGGAGAGGCGCACCACCTCAAACTTATTAGGGTGCACCCCTTCAAATTTATCAGGCTCCACGTCTTCCACCAGGTCCTCCAGCTATTCTTCCAGCCCCAGCTGCTACCCCACCACCTCAGGCAACTCGAGGTGGAGGTCGGGGAGGTCGAGGTCGCCCTAGAGGGGGAGGCCATGCCAGGTACTATGCTCTTTCGGCCTGATCCGAGGCCATTGCTTCAGATTCAGTCGTTACAGGTATTATTCCCGTTTGTCATAGGGATGCATCGGTATTATTTGACCCAGGCTCTATTATTCATATGTGTCTTCCTATTTTGCTTCACATCTGAGGATAACTGATGTGTGGCTAGAATTCATGATTTAACGCATTATGTGCCTTACATTTTATGTGCGTTAATGATAAAAATACACTTCGTATGTGCATAATGGACTCTATTTCATGTGTAGGTGAATTGGAGATGGAAGCCGAGCTAAATGGATGCATAAACATAAAAAATATGCTCAAGAGTCGAAAAGGAGTGAACCGGGCTATAGCCGGGTGTTTGAGTTGTAAAGCTTGGTCATATCCGGGCGTTTGGGCCATAACGCCTGGTAGGACCAGGTGTTTGGGGGGAGTTTGTGCCCTAATGCCAGGCCTGGCCAGGCTTTATCCGGGCGTTTGGGCTATAAATCCTGGTCCGGTCCAATCCGAGTTTTGAAGATTTTAAGTGTTTCCCGATTTGAATAGAAGTCGCCTACACGTTTAGGGTTTGTCCCAAACATATAAATAGACCAAAAAACACAGCTTTGAGGGGGGGGGGATGCCATTAGAGACAAGAGAAGCCTGTGGAATACTACTCAGCAAAGCAAAACATTGATTTTTACATCTTTTATTCATTACTTTGTAATTTATTTATGCAAGTTATTTTGGATTTGATTGTTATGAGCATGATTAGCTAATTTCCTTAATATAGGTTTTGGTGGAACCCGTTGGGGATGAACTTATTGTGATATTAATATAGTTTTGATTGGTTGTTAATCTCTATTTGTTCAACTACGATCTTGTTGTAGTTGATTGAAGGGCCCTCGATTAGCTGTTCCAATTTATTATGTATCTACTTGAGAGAGAGTGCATATTTAGGTAGTTGTTTGAACAACACCACTCCCGGAGTATAGACGAAATCCATAACCGAGGGTTTAGAGGTTGGATTAGAATAACAATACTTCGGGTGCAATCTAAAGTGAACTGCAATGCAATCTAGCTAGCGTAAATTGAGAGAGTGCGTCTAGTAAATTATCATAATTACTTGAGAGAGATTTATGGTAGATAGAGTGTTCATGATTGATAGATACAACTAATCAAACTATAAGAAGTATTCGAGAAGGAAGTTCACCGACGGGGAAAACCATAACCTTAGACCTTTATTACAATTGTTTACATCTTATTATTAGTTAATCGTTAGGTTATTGATTCTGTCAGTAGAAATAGTAAAAAATCACCAATTGATATTCAAAAGTCTTGAGAAAATTGATTAAGTAAAAGTTTCATATTCTGACGGCTTGATTGATACGTAAATTCCCTGTGGGATCGACTTTGGGCGTAATACCCTGGATTATATTTGCAGTGCCCGTTTAGTCTTTCTATAAGACATAGTTGAGCGTGATCAATACCCGGGACTCTTTGAGTTCCCCTATTTATGTTTCTACTCCGGTGGGAGATTCTCTTGTTGTGGACCGCGTATATCGGTCATGTTTGGTTATTATCAGTGGTTTTGATACCAGAGCTGATTTGCTGCTACTCAGTATGGTAGATTTTGATGTTATATTGAGTATGGACTGGCTGTCTCCCTATTATGCTATTCTTGACTGTCATGCCAAGACCGTGACGCCGGCTATGCCAGGATTTCCGAGGTTAGAGTGGAGAGGTTCCTTAGAGTATACTCCCCGCCGAGTCATTTCTTTTCTTAAGGCTCAACGAATGGTTGAAAAGGGGTGTGATGCATATTTGGATTATGTGAGAGATGTTAGTACTGAGACCCCTATAGTTGAGTCAGTTCCAGTTGTCAGGGACTATTCTGATGTATTTCTAGCTGATCTTCCGGCTATGCCACCCGATAGAGACATTGATTTTGGGATTGACTTGTTGCCGGGAACTCAGCCCATTTCCATTCCTCCTTATCGCATGGATCCTCCTGAGTTGAAGGAGTTGAAGGAGCAGTTACAAGAGTTGCTTGAGAAGGGATTCATCAGGCCCAATGTATCACCTTGGGGCACTCCGGTATTATTTGTGAAGAAAAAGGATGGCTCGATGCGTATGTGTATTGACTATCGACAACTGAATAAGGTGACAGTGAAGAACATGTACCCATTGCCTCGCATTGATGATCTATTTTACCAATTAAATGGTGCTAGGGTGTTCTCCAAGATTGATCTATGTTCTGGTTATCATTAGTTGAAGATTCGGGAACCGGATATCCCGAAGACTGCCTTCAGGACCAGATATGGCCACTATGATTTCCTTGTTATGTCATTCGGGCTAACCAATGCTCCAACAGCCTTCATGCACCTGATGCACAACATATTTCGGCCTTATCTTGATACTTTCATCATTGTGTTCATTGATGACATTCTGGTATATTCTAGGTCCCAGGAGGACCATGAGCAACACTTGAGGACCGTGCTTCAGACATTGAGGGAGAAGAAGTTGTATGCCAAGTTTTCTAAGTGTGAATTTTGGCTTGATTCTTTGGCATTCCTAGGCCACGTGGTGTCTTCGGATGGGATCAAAGTAGATCCGAAGAAGGTGGAGGCGGTTCAGAGTTGGTCCAGACCGTCCTCAGCTACTGAGATCCGCAGTTTCCTCAATTTGGCTGGGTATTATCGTTGTTTTGTGGAGGGATTTTCATCTATTTTAGTGCCTATGACCAGACTGACCCAGAAGGGTGCATCTTTTATATGGACTGAGGAGTGTGAGGATAGCTTTCAGAAGCTCAAGACAGCCCTGACTACAGCTTCTGTGTTGGTTTTTCCTACCGGTTCTGGATCCTATACAGTTTATTGTGATGCTTCGAGGATTGGCTTGGGAGCGATGTTAATGCATGACGGTAGGTTGGTTGCCTACGCGTCCAGGCAGTTGAAGGTCCAAGAGAAAAATTACCCTATTCATGATCTCGAGTTGGCAGCGATTGTTCACGCCCTGAAGATATGGCGTCATTATTTATATGGTGTTCCCTGTGAGATATTCATGGATCACCGGAGTTTGCAGCACATATTCAGGTTGACGGATCTAAATTTGCGCCAATGTAGGTGGTTAGAGTTGCTAAAGGACTATGACATCACTATATTATACCACCCGGGGAAGGCCAATGTGGTGGCCGATGCCTTGAGTCGCCGTGCGGAGAGTTTGGGTAGTTTTTGGCATACCTTCATGCAACTGAGAGGCCTCTAGCCTTAGATGTTCAGTCCTTAGCCAGTCAGTTCGTGAGATTAGATCTTTCTGAGCCTTGCCGGGTATTAGCTTGTGTGGTTGCTCCATCTTCCCTTCATGACCGTATCAGAGAGCGCCAGTATGATGATCCCCACCTTTTGGTTCTTCAGTATAGAGTTCGGCGGGGTGATGCCAGAGATGTGATTATAGGAGATGATAGGGCGATAAGGATGCAGGGCCGTATCTGTGTGCCCAACGTAGATGGGCTTCGGGAGTTAATTCTTGAGGAGGCCCATAGTTCGCGGTATTCCATCCATCCGGGTACCACGAAGATGTACCAAGATCTGAGATAACACTATTGGTGGTGAATGATGAAGAACGATATAGTAGAGTTTGTAGCCAAGTCTCTCAACTGTCAGCAAGTCAAATGTGAGCATTAGAGACTAGGAGGGTTACTTCAGCATATTGAGCTTCTAGAGTGGAAGTGGGAGAGGATCACCATGGACTTTGTGGTTGAACTTCCTCGGACTTAGAGGAAGCATGATGCTATTTGGGTGATTGTGGATCAGCTGACCAAATCAGCCCATTTCCTTCCAGTACTGACTACATATTCATCGGAGAGGTTGGCTGAGATTATATCAGAGAGATTGTTCGCCTCCATGGTATTCCAGTATCCATCATTTCAGGCAGAGGTACACAGTTCACTTCACGGTTCTGGAGAGCCGTTCAACAGGAGTTAGGCACCAGGGTAGAGTTGAGCACATCTTTTCACCCTCAGACGGACGGGCAGTTCGAGCACACAATTCAGATCCTCAAGGATATGCTATGTGCCTATGTGATGGATTTTGGAGGGTCATGGGATCGATTCTTTCCTTTTGTAGAGTTTGCTTACAACAACAACTACCAGTCCAACATTCAGATGGCGCAGTATGAGGCATTGTATGGTAGGCGGTGCAGGTCTCCCGTGGGATGGTTTGAGCTGGGCGAGGCCTGATTGTTGGGTACAAACTTGGTTCAGGATGCCCTGGACAAGGTGAAGGTGATTCAGGAGAGACTTCGCACAGCTCAGTCCAGGCAGAAGAGCTATGTGGATCGGAAGGTTCGTGACTTGGCATTTATGGTTGGTGATCAAGTTTTTCTTCGGGTATCGCCTATGAAGGGCTTCATGAGGTTCGGGAAGAAAGGGAAGCTGAGTCCGAGATTTATTGGCCCTTTTGAGGTATTGCGACGTGTTTGGGAGGTTGCTTATGAGCTAGCCCTGCCTCCCAGCCTAGCAGGGGTGTATCCGGTGTTCCACATCTCTATGCTCTGGAAGTATCACGGTGACCCGAATCATGTCTTGGATTTCAGCTCAGCCCAATTGAACAAGGATCTATCCTATGTTGAGGAGCCTGTGGCTATATTGGACAGGCAGGTCAGGAAGCTCAGGTCAAAGGATATTGTGTCAGTAAAGGTTCAGTGGAGGGGTCAACCAGTCGAGGAGGCAACTTGGGAGACCGAGCAGGATATGCGGAGTCAGTACCCTCATCTTTTCCCAGCTCCAAGTATATTTCTATGCTCTTTCGAGGATGAACGATTTCCTTAAGAGGGGGAGGATGTAACGACCTGGTCGGTCATTTTAAGAATTAACACCCCGATCCCCTATTTACCGTTTCTCCCATGTCTATTTATGTTATTGGAACTTGTCGGTGCGTTGAGTGTTGAAATCGGGGTGATTTTGGACGCATAGTCCATAAATGTGGAATTTAGATTTAGAAATCTGGCCGTAGCTAGAGCTATGTGAATATGGATCCGGAATGGAATTCCGTCGACTCCGCTAGCTCTGTTGGGTGATTTTGGGGTTAGGAGCATTCTCGGAATGTGTTTTCGAGGCCGGTTGTGGATTTAGTCTTGAATTGGCGAAAGTTAGAAATTCGACGATTTCAAAGATAAGTGTTCTCTGCGATCGCGTGAATCAGTCTGCGATCGCGTAGTGTTAGATGGAGGTGGTCGGAGATTGTGCTTCGCGATCGCAGAAGTCCAGCCGTGATCGCATTGTTCTGGTCAGTTGGTCTCTGCGATCGCACGCCCATGATCGCGATCGCGTAAGGTATACTGTGGCTGGGGGAGGTGCAATGTTTTGCTCTATGCAGTCGCGTGACCTCAGCCGCGATCGCATTGCTGTAGGATCAGAAGGTCCGTGATCGCAGGCCTTTATTCGCGATCGCAATGAAGGAATTTCAGACGCGTGTATCATTACTCTCCGCGATCGCGACTCATTGTATGCGATCGCATAAGGCAAATGCCTGGGCAGAATATTAAAACCCCAAGTCCAAGGGTTTATGCCATTTTCATATTTTCGAATTTGAGAGCTCGGGAAGGGCGGTTTTTGAAGACATTTGCACCTGGGTAACTTGGGTAAGTGATTTCTATCCCTTATAGATCAAATTCCATGATTCCAATCTTAAATCCAACCTTTAATTTCGAAAATTATGGGAAAAATGGGATGAACTTCATAGACCGAATTATTGAGTTTTGGTTGGGTATTTGACCTCGGATTTGAGATATTCTTATATGGTTAGACTCGTGAGTGAATGGGTGTCCGGAAAATATAAATTTTACCTGATTCCGAGACGTGGGTCCGAGGGACTTTTTGGGAAAATTTTCTAAATTCGCGTGCTAGCTTATAATAATTAGCTATTTTGTTCCCTTGAAGTGATATTTACACCGTGCAATCGATTTGAATAGATTTTTCCACCCGGAGTTCGATACTTGTGGCAAGAGTTTGGTATTGAGTTGATTAGCGCCGTCCAGGTAAGTGGCTTGCCTAATTCTGTGTTGGGGACTTTCCCTTAGGTATTTTGTACTGATTTTTGCTATGTGGACGCCGTGTACGCGAGGTGACGAGTGCGTACACGGGTCATTGTTGCTAAAATCCTATTTTACTCCCATGAAATCACTCATTTTCATTCATATATTACTGTTCCTATCTTAATTGAGTATATAGCCTAAGAGTAAGCATGTCTACCTGTTCTGACTCGAATTCCTCTTATTTGCTACTAGTCACATCATGCTTAGGTCGTTTTACTCTATCCTTACCTGTTGTATTTCCTGGATTTCTTACTTAAGCTATAATTGACATACTTCTGCTTTGCATATTTAAATTGGGACTACGGACCGATATCCAGGAGCTTTACCTTATACTGCATTCATATTTAAATTGGGACTACGGGCCGAGATCTGGGAGCTTTCCCCCTGTACTGAGATGCATATTTAAATTGGGACTACGGACAGAGATCCGAGAGCTTTCCCCTTGTAGTGCATAACATATTTAAATTGGAACTACGGACTGAGATCCGAGAGCTTTCTCCATGTGCTGCATTGCACATTTATTGCTGAGATATATGCTGTGCTGAGCTGAGGGCTCTCTTTATGTTATTAATCTTTCCGTTTTTGTTAATTCTGTTTATCATTGCTTGTCTATCCCTCACTGTTTTAAAATTGTATATTGATTTGTTTTACAAACTCAGTAGGGCCTCCACCTGACCTCGTCACTACTTGATTGGGGTTAGGCTTGGCTCTTACGGAGTACCGAATGTGGAGTACTCACGCCCTTTCCTGCGCATGTTTTCCTCATGTGCAGATCCAGGTACCAGCACTCAGTATCGTGGCTAGGGGTTTTCTACTAGCAACCAGGAGACCGCGAGGTAATTCTGACGCGTCCGCAGAATCCCTTGAGTCCTCTTCTACTCTATCATAGGCATAGAAAGACTTGTACATTTTCCCGATGTTTCCTTCCTGTCTTTATTTTATTGATTCTGTTATTTCCCGCAAATTCTAGGCTTACCTAGGCATAGAGACTAGGTGCCGTCACGATACCTTTCGAAGGGTAAATTGGGTCGTGACAACTAAAATGTTCAATTTTTTTTGTTAACAAAGATAGGCACTGGAAGCCTAGAAGGGATAAATATTACCTTAGTGTGGCTCCCGTACCTAGTAGAGAAAGAATGTCAGGCAATTCGAAGAGCCAATGGATATAGCTAGTGGAGCTAAAATCAAAAGAATGTTTTGTTCGAGTTTTCAGAATAAAGTGATAGACATATATGTTAGCGGGAAACAAGAAGAGAGTTAATGAAGCATTATGAGTAAGATGTGATACATGGACGACAACGGTAGATAAAAAAGATGACAATATTACAGAGTTTATAGTCAAGTGAAGGAAAAGACGAGAGATGACATGCCTTGAGACAACAAAAAAGTATAGGATGTAAAATCATATACTCAATTCGAGAAATAAGTTCATGACTCCAATGCGACTACCTGAAGGAAAAGTTAGACCTAGAGTAATAGAAATCAGTATGGGCTGGTGAACAAGATAAACTAAACATGAATTAGGGATTGAGTGATTTGATAATAGTCAGCATTATGAGAATTTCAGAGATTGCGTTCCGGCAATAAAACGATGGACGACAGAAGAATAACCCTTAAAGGTCATTCAGGAAGATGCTTCCTTAAAGCAAGCAATGTGAGCAATGATGACCAATGCCCCAACAACCTTTATGCATTTGATGCACAGTGTGTTCCGACCTTATCTTGACTCCTTCGTCATTGTGTTTGTTGACGAAATTCTGGTGTACTCCGGGACTCGGTAGGATCATGAGCAGAACCTGAGGACTATACTTCAAACTTTGAGAGAAAAAAGGTTGTATGCAAAATTTTTGAAGTGTGAGTTTTGGCTAGACTTAGTGGCATTCTTGGGTCATGTAGTATCGAGTGATGGGATCAAGGTACATCCGAAGAAGGTGAAGGTAGTGCAGAGTTGTCCTAGACCGTCATCAGCTATGGAGATCCACAAATTACTTGGCTTGGTGGGTTATTACCGTCATTTTGTAGATGGATTCTTATCTATTGCAGCACCTATGACTAGGTTGACCCAGAAGGGTACTCCATTCAGGTGGACAGAGAAGTGTGAGGAGAGCTTTTAGAAGCTCAAGACAGCTTTGACTACAGTCACAGTATTGGTATTGCCTACATGTTCGGGGTCTTACATTGTATATTGTGATGCGTCGCGGATTGGTCTTGGCGCAGTGTTGATCAGGACGTTAGGGTGATTGCCTACACATCCAGACAGCTGAAGGTGCGTGAGAAGAACTATCCTGTCCATGACATTCAGTTAGCAGCTATTGTTCATGCCCTGAAGATTTGGCGCCACTATTTGTACGGTGTTCCTTGTGAGATTTATACCTATCATCGGAGTTTGCAACATCTGTTCAAGCAAAAGGATCTTAAATTACGCCAACGGAGGTGGTTGGAGCTACTTAAGGATTATGATATCACTATTCTGTACCACTCAGGGAAGGCCAATGTAGTGGCCGATGCTTTGAGTCACCGGGTGGAGAGTTTGGCATATCTCCCAGTATCAGAGAGACACTTAGCGCTGGATGTTCAGGCCTTATCCAGCCAGTTTTTGAGATTGGATATTTCTGAGCTGAGTCGAGTGTTGGCTTGTGTGGTCTTTCAGTCTTCTCTTTATGATCGTATCAGGGAGCCTCAGTATGATAACCCCCACCTGCTTGTCCTTAAGGACACGGTTCAGCACAGTGATTCTAAGGAGGTCACTATCGGGGATAATGGCGCATTAAGGATGCAGGGCAGACTATGTGTGCCTAATATAGATGGTTTGCGTGAGCTGATTCTTCAGGAGGCTTATAGATCGTGGTAATCCATTCATCCGGGTGCCGTGAAGATGTATCAGAACTTGAGACAACATTACTGGTGGAGGAGGACGAAGAAGGACATATTGGAGAATGTTGCTCGGTGCCTAAATTTCTAGCAGGTGAAGTATGAGCATCATCGACCGGGTGGGTTGCTTTAGAAGTTAGAGATTTTGGAGTGGATATGGGAGAGGATCACTACGGATTTCATTGTTGGACTCCCACGGACTCGGCGGAGGTTTGATGCAGTTTGGGTGATTGTGGACAGGCTCACCAAGTCAGCTTATTTCATTCCTGTGATGACTACATATTCTTCCGAGAAGCTGGCTCGAATATACATTCGTGAGATCGTCAGGTTTCATGGCATACCGGTATCTATTATCTCTAACTGGGGTACGCAGTTAACATCACGATTTCGGAGAGCCACACAACATGAGTTGGGTACTAGAGTGGAGCTGAACACAATATATCACCCTCAGACGGACAAGCAGTCTGAGCTCACTATTAAGATATTAGAGGATATTCTTCGTGTGTGTGTGATGGAGTTTAGAGGTTCATAGGACCATTTCTTACCACTTGCGAAGTTTGCCTACAACAACAGTTATCAGACGAGCATCCGGATGGCACCGTATGAGGATCTATATGGTAGGTGGTGTCGGTCCCTAGTGGGTTGGTTCGAGCCAGGCTAGGCCAGATTATTGGGTACAGACTTGGTCCAGGATGCCCTGGATAAGGTGAAGGTGATTCAGGATCGACTTCTCTCAGCCCAGTCCAGACAGAAGAGTTATGCGGACCGAAAGGTTCACGATGTAGTATTCATGGTTGGAGAGTGGCTCTTGCTCCGGGTATCGCCTATGAAGGGTGTTATGAGGTTCGGGAAGAAGGGAAAGCTGAGCCTAAGGTACATTGGTCCTTTTGAGGTGTTACGATGTGTTGGGGAGATTGTTTATGAGATTGAATTACCTCCCAACCTAGCAGGGTTTCATCCGGTATTCCACGTTTATATGCTCCGGAAGTATCACGGTGATCCGGCTCATGTATTGGATTTCAGCTCAGTCCAGTTGGACAATGATCTATCTTATGTTGAGGAGCCAGTGGCTATTTTGGATAGGCAGGTCAGAAAGCTAAGGTCAAAGAACATTGCTTCAGTAAAGGTTCAGTGGAGGGGTCAGCCGATCGAGGAGGCGACTTGGGAGGACGAGCAGGATATGCGCAACCGTTATCCTCATCTTTTCACAACTTCAGGTATGTCTCTATACTCGTTCGAGGACGAACAATTATTTTAAGAGGGGGAGGATGTGACGATCGGGCCAGTCATCTTGAGAATTATAGCCCCGATCCCCTATTAACTGCTTTTCCCCGTATCTATTTCTGCTATTGTGACTTTCTAAGAGGTTTCGTTTTGGTTTTTGGAGTGTTTTGGGACATAGTCCCTAAACGGGAGCTTAAGCCTTAAGATTTGGACCGTAGTCAGAACTGTGTGAAGACGACTCCGGAATGGACTTTCGTCGGTTCCGTTAGCTCCATTAGGTGAATTTGACATAGGGGCGTGTACGGATGGTGTTTTGGAGGTCTGTAGCTCATTTAGGCTTGAAATGGTGAAAGTCGAAGTTTAGGAGATTTTGGCCGGTAGTGGAATTTTTGATATCAAGATCGGATTCCGATTCCGGGAGTTGGAATAGGTTCGTAGGGTTGAATATGACCTGTGTGCAAAATTTGGGGCCAATCGTACATGGTTTAGGTGGTTTCGGCATCGGTTGTCGAATTTGGAAGTGTCAAGTTCTTTAAGTTTGAATCGGAGGATGCTTCATGATTTTAGCATTGTTTGATGTGGTTTGAGGGTTCGAATAAGTTCGTATAGTGTTTTAGGATTGGTTGTGTATGTTTGGTTGAGGTCTCTGGGGCCTCGGGTGTGTTTCGAATGCTTAACAGATGAAAAAATTAGACTTATGCAATTTCTGATGTTGCTAGTTTCTGGTGTTTTGCATTTGCGGTGGGGAGACCGCATGTGCGGGCTCGCACATGCGTAGAGAAGGGCGCAGGTGCGCTTTTGGTCATGAGATCCTGTGAGCACAGGTGCGAGATGGTCCTAAAAGCGAAATTGGGGAGGAAGCTGAGGTGGACAAGGTTCCGCAGATACAGGCCGTGCGAGCGTAGATGCGGGTTTTAATGCGCAGGTGCGATGCCTGTGAATTTAATGAAACTCCGCAGGTGCGGAGTCTTAGCCGCAAAAGTGGAACTGCATAAGCGGGAATTTGATCGTAATTGCAGTTTGACTGGCAGAAAAGGGCTAAGTACGAGGGTTTGAGTTCATTCTTCATTTTTAGACTCGAGAGCTCAGAATTTGGCGATTTTTTGAGAGATTTTTAGAGGAAGCTTTGGGGTATTGATTCCTAACTCATTTTTGGTTGTATTCCATAAATCTATAAGTTGTTTTCCTCATTTAATTAAGGAAATTGGGTGAGAAATTTGGGGAAAATGGGGAAACGTTCTTCAACCGAATTTCTGAGT
Source organism: Nicotiana paniculata (assembly GCA_005239505.1). NCBI lineage: Eukaryota > Viridiplantae > Streptophyta > Magnoliopsida > Solanales > Solanaceae > Nicotiana > Nicotiana paniculata. The sequence continues at coordinate 11,824 of ML330245.1, read as the reverse complement.
TTTGATTGGGATTTAGACAACGGATTTGGATAATTTTGGTACGAGTGAACTCGTGAGTGAATGGGTGTTCATATTTGGTGACTTTTACCCGATTTCGAGACGTGGACCCAGGGAGGCTTTTTAGAGTGATTTCCAGTTTCTCGCTTTAGCTTTGATTTCAGTAGCTAAATTAGTTCCTTGTAATTATAATTATGATATGTAATTGATTTTGGCTAGATTTGGGCCATTCGGAGTCGGATTTTCGTGAAAAGAGCATTGTTACGTATTGATTGAGCTTGGTTCAAGGTAAGTGGCTTGCCTAACCTTGCGTGAGGGAACTCCCCTTAGGATTTGATATTTTTTTTGATATGTGAGCACCGTGTACGTAAGGTGACGAGTGCGTACACGGGCTAATTGTTGTAAAAACCTAATTTCTGCTAAGTAATTACCTGTTTCCTTCTTGTTTGAGTCATATAAGCATGTGTAGTATCCTATTAGAATAGAATAACATGCCTACTTCACCTTAATTGTTTATCTGAACTCCGTGCAACATGTTTAGTGAATCTTCCTGTTCTTCCTTACCTTGTACTTAGTCTAAATTATAGGATTTTGTGTTGTAGATGTTGAATTCTATTGTTTGAACTATGCATTTTACTTTGGGACTACGGATTGGTAACCCGGGAGATCCCCCTGCATATTCACGTTTGGGACTACAGAACGGTATTCCGGGAGATCCTCCTGCACATTTACTTTGGGACTACGGAACGGTATTCCGGGAGATCCCCCTGTCTTGCATATTTACTTTGGGACTATGAAACGGTATTCCAAGAGATCCCCCTTGTATATTTACGTTTGGGACTACGAGAAGGTATCTCAGGAGATCCCCGGTTGTTATTTCTGTATACTGAGTTGTTACCTTCTATGATTTCATTCTTGTTAAATTTCAGCCTTTATTTTACTGCGATATTTCATTCTTCCTTGCTTTATAATTTATATACTAGTAGGGCCCTGACCTGACCTCGTCATTACTCCACCGAGGTTAGGCTTGGCACTTACTAGATACTATTGTGGTGTACTCACGCCCTTTCCTGCACCTGTTTTTCGTGTGCAGATCCAGGTTCTTCCTACCAGTCTCGTCCTTAGTTGTAGTCGCTGCTGTTTATCGGAAACTTGAAGGTACATCTTCCTGCGCCCGAAGATTCTCGGAGTCCTCCTCTGTCCCCCTATGTTCATTCTCCTCTTATTTCTATAGACATTGATGTATAGAACAGTTAGAACTTCGTAGAAGCTTGTGACTTACGGTGTTCCGGGTCTTGGGGAGTGTTATGTATATGTTGAGAGTTGATAATTGTATATGCCGAGCGTCGTCTAAATTGCTTATTTAAATTATCTGCTATTTTTAGTTGTTAATTTTCATGCATTTCATTTCATTTACGCAAAGTGTTAGGCTTACCTAGTCGTAGAAATTAGGTGTCGCCACGATGATTCACGGAGGGAGGATTTGAGTCATGACAGCTGTGCAACATCAATACGAAAAAACTTGACCTCGTAACAACTGATATCAGAGCAACGTCAACAAGAGCTTGGAATTATCATGGCTGAAAACGTAGAACTTCGTGAAAGGCTTCAAAAGTTGGAGGCTCTGGTGGGAATTAATGAAAACACAGTGGGTTTGGTGGATATTCTGACGCAGATCCATGGCGTTAATACATAACTTCAACACGTTCGTGAGACAGTTGATACCCAATTGGTGGAATTGCAAGCTTTCCAGGAGAATGAGAATGAGGATTTTAAAACGGAAGTTCAGATCCTCCGACGAGCTGTTGCAAATGTTCCCCAGGGAGGTAAAGAACATTCCGAAATTAAGATTCCAGAACCAAAGGCATTTGATGGCGTGAGATGCGCGAAGGAACTGGAAAACTTCTTGTGGGACTTAGAGCATTACTTCTCTACTGCTCACGTCTCGAAGAAGGACAAGCTGACCATGGCGATGCATTATTTCATAGAAGATGCAGTGTTGTGGTGGCAGACAAAAATGCAGATGATGAAAGTGCTAGCAGTGTTATGGTGGCATACGAAAAATGCAGACGATGAAAGTTCCTAGCAAATCGTCTTGGGTTGCTAGGGATCACTTGAAGCAAATGAGACAAATTGGCTCCATTTGGGGCTATGTGAAGGATTTTTCATCCTTGTTGCTGGAAATCCATAACATGTCGGATGAGGATAAACTGCATAATTTTATTTCCGGAATGCAAGGCTTGGCACAAAACGCATTGGTGGATTTTTGCTCAACGGGTCTAACTTCTAATCCCGTCTCTTCTTCTAAGTCAAAGAAAAATGAGATGAGTAAAGACTGGAGGAAGGACAATCGGAAGCAAGATGGAAATAACAATGGCAAAGGCAAGATGGATGCTTCTTCGTAAAAAACAAACAGGCCAACCGGTGGTGAAAAGGTTTTCTGGACATATCAAAAACCTGAACATCATGCATGAAACTGTCCAAATCAAGGGAAGATAAATGCTCTTCTTGCTGAAGAGGAGAAACAAGGAAAGGGACAGGAAGTTGTTGCCTATGTGAATCCGTTGCGCCTGTCAAACACTTTGGCTTGTGGGACTGTGGCGGATGATGAAGAAAGTGCTGCCAAGGAAGAAGTTCATACGTGAATGCTACGGGGATGATTTGGCTGATGCTTATTCCACGCTAATGTATGTGGATATGAAAATTGGAAGTAAGAGTGTCGTGACAATGGTTGATACCGGAGCCAAAGACACCTTTGTTGCCTCCAGAATTGTTCAAGAGTATGGGCTGCAAGTGAAAAAGTGTCCGACGAAGATGAAGGCTGTGAACCCAAACGCGCAACCTGGTTATCGGGTGGCGCTAGATATTCTGATGATATTGGGTCATCGGTCATGAAAGTTCAACATGACTGTTGTACTATTGGATGACTTCAATGTTCTATTGAGAATTGATTTTCTGAAGAACAAAATCGCTCCAGTTCCTCATTTGGATGGACTTATGTTCATGGGGGAGACAAACCCCAACTTTGTGAAAGGTATTCGGCCCTACGGGGATGAAAGAATGAATGTTCGGATTACTGGAATTTGAGAAAGGCTTGAAGAGGGGCGAGGAGACTTACCTCGCCGCACTCGTTGAAGTCAAGTCAGATGTGCAGATTAAGGTCCCAGATTGTGTTGCAGATTTGCTGAAGAAATTCAAAGACGTGATGCCTCCAGAATTGCCAAGGGAGTTACCACCGAGGAGGGAGATTGATCTTGAACTTATTCCTGGATCACTTCGCCGGCGCGACCTCCTTACCGTATGTCGCTTATGGAACTGATTGAACTAAGAAAGCAATTGTCTGAGTTGCTTGATGATGGGTTGATTCAACCATCGAAGGCTCCATACAGTACTCCTGTTTTGTTCCAGAAAAACAGGATGGTACACTGTGAATGTGCATTGACTATAGGGCGCTCAACAAGGTGACTATCAAGAACAAATATCTGGTCCCTTTGATTCAAGATCTGCTGGACAAGCTTACAAAGGCCAGTTATTTTACTAAGTTAGACCTAAGGTCAGGCTATTGGAAGGTTAGGATAGCCGAGGTGGATGCCCCTAAGACCACTTGTGTAACTAGATATGGTAGCTTTGAATTTATTGTAATGCCGTTTCGGCTAACCAATGCCCCGGAAACTTTTTGTAATTTAATGAACAATGTTCTTTATGAGTATCTTGATGACTTTATAGTTATTTACTTAGATGACATAGTCATATATAGTTGGACCCTTGAAGATCATTTGTCTCACTTAAGAAAAGTGCTGGAAAGACTTAGAGCTTACCAACTCTATGTCAAGATGGAAAAGTGTGAATTTGCAAGTCGCGAGATAAAGTTTCTAGGCCATTTGGTTAGTGAAAACCAAGTGCTGATGGACCCAAAGAAGGTGAAAGCAATAGTTTATTGGCAAGCACATAGCGGGATAAAGGAACTTAGATCATTTTTGGGCTTGGCAAATTATTACCGGAAGTTCATTGCAGGCTATTAAAAAAGGGCTACTCCTTTGACAAATTTGCTGAAAAAGAATGTCAAATGGGTTTGGTAGGATTCATGTGACAAGGCTTTCAACGCATTTAAGAAGGCCATTGCATCTGAACCAATCTTGAAGCCACTAGATTTTGATTTTCCCTTTGAAGTACACATGGAAGCTTCAGATTATGCTGTTTATGGTGGTGCTGGTCCAGGAGGATCATCCGGTTGCATTTGAAAGAAGAAAGCTGAGATGATTGCAGTAATTCATTGCCTTCAAGTTAGGAGAGTGTACTTGCTGGGAACAAAGTTCGTGGTGCGGATGGACAATGTGGCTAATACCTACTTCAAAACTCAATAGAAATTGAGTCCGAAGTAGGCCATGTGGCAAGAGTTCTTGGCTGAATTTGACTTAGTTTGGGTGCAAAATCTCGAAAACAAAATTAGGTTGCTGATGCACTTAGTCGTAAAGAGGTATTTGCTGCAACTTATGCACTTACTCGAATTGAATATGATTTTCTTGATACAATAAAGTTATATATTGTGAACGATCCATTGTATGTGAAATTGATGGATCAAGTGAAAGACGAGACAATTAAACACTATTGGATCGAGGAGGATCTGCTACACTTCAAATAGGGGAGAATTGTGGTTCCTCAAGGTGCTGGATTGTGTCGTTCTCTTCTAAAGAAGACGTATGATACTCCTTATGCTGGTAATCCGTGTGTTAAAGGATGTTGGCGTTGTTGTCTCGTAATTACTTTTGGTCAAAATTGAAGATGGCGTTGAGGCCTACGTGAAAACTTGACTGATTTGTCAACTTGACAAGACTGAACGGAAGAAGGAAGCTGGTTTGCTCCAACCTCTACCTATTCCGTAGTGTCCGTGATCTTCTGTTTCTATGGAATTTATTAGCGGGCTTCCAAAAGTTGATGACAAAGTATCAATTGTGGCGGTGGTAGACAGATTCTCAAAGTATGGAACATTTGTTGCTGCTCCAACCGTTTGTTCTATCGAAGTAGCTGCTAAATTATTCTACAAGCATGCTTTAAAACACTTTGGGGTTCCAAGGGATATTGTTAGTGATCGGGATGTGAGATTCACAGGCCGGTTTTTGGACTGTTGTGTTCAAATTCTTGGGACTGATTTGAAATTCTCGACTACAAATCACCCACAAACCGGTGGGTAGACCGAGCATATCAATCATCTGCTTGAAGAGCACTCGAGGCATTATGTGACTGCTAATCAGAGGAATTGGATCGAGTTACTAGACAATGCGCAGTTTTGTTACAACTTGCATAGGTCTTCGGCAACTGAAATGAGTCCTTTTGAGATAGTGTTGGGAATACAGCCTAACATACCATTGGAAGTTGCTCAAATGAAATCAGGGGCAAGTGTCCTACTGCTTATAGATATGCTTGAGACAAGCATGAGTTTCTGGATGAGGCGCGAGACAACTTGAGAAGAGCGACTAAAAGAATGAAATGAAATGCTGACAGTAATCGACAGCCTTTGGGGTTCAATGTTGGTGACAAAGTGTTGCCAAAACTTACTCCACATATTTGGAATAAAATCAGTAGCAAGACGCGTCATCATGGGATGATTCAAAAGTATGATGACCCATTTGAAGTTGTAAAGAAAGTGGGTGAAGTGGCTTACCAACTGAATTTGCTGGAATGTCTTAAAATTCACCCAACTTTTCATGTGAGTTTCCTGAAACGACTCCATGAAGATGTTGAGGATCCGATAAGGGAGGAGCCAAAATGTGCTCCTCCAGTAGAGCGCAAGCAATTTGAGGAGACTATTGAGAAGATTTTAGATCACCGTACGCTGGGTCAAAGCAAAAAGAAGAGGCGGACAGAGTTCCTGGTTCAATGGACAGGAAAGCAGGAGTGTGATGCAACTTGGGAGAAAGGACCGTCTGGCAATTTTGGGATCAAATCAAGGCGTATCTGGATTCTACCTCGTCGAGGGCGACGAGCTCATTTGGTGGGGGAAGTTTGTTAGCCCCTCGGCTTGATTGATCGAACATGACATGGGCGTGATGAGGGATTTGCGTAATGAACCTCGGCACGACCCTATGATGACAGTGGCATCATGTTGACAAGGCTGTCCGACATGGGCAGGTGTTGATGGGCATGGACTGTGGCACTACAATATTTGGCTAAGGTTCCAAGGCATGACAAGGCCATGGAATTGGCGTGGCCATGGCAAGGTAAAGACAACGGGCAACAGAAGCATAGCAAAGAATGGAAAAACTAAGGCAGCAGCAGGGCGTGACAAGGCAGATGGTGCAGGCAAGGCAGTGTCATGGGCGAGCTAGACAAGCGGCAGTGGCAGAGAAGCGTGCAAAGGCATGCTGCACGAGGGCTTGGCGTGAAGACATGATAGAGTTGGCATGTTGGCGCCAAAACTCAAAGGTTGCGTCCATGTGCCACGCACATACAGGGCAGTTGGCCAGTTGGGGCAGTTTCCTATTTTTCAGCATAATGGCTATGTGGGGCGGTAAGAAGTTGTCTTTTTTGAAATTCGAAATTTAAAATCTCTTGCAGTTGGGATGTTAATTGCTAGGTTTTAGATAAGGCTCGAGCCAAAAATGTTGCCTACATATTTTTAGTCTAGGTAGATTGTTGGCTGCCTTTGACTCCTTTTTGTAAGGCTGTTTTTACTTGCTTCTTTGTGGCACGAGAATTTAATACAAAGTGGGGAAGAAATTCTTGTACCTGTGTGCCTTGTTTGATTTCTATGTGCCGTCATAATCTAAGTGTTAAGCGAAAACGTGAGGGAAAAGAAGATGACTGAGTCATTGTTGTGTGACTGCCGTGTTGTCAATACTAAAAAAATGACCCGGTAACAATTGACATCATTATCCAGCGTCCATATTAATGCTGGATTAATTAATTGCACATCATTCCCTATTGCGCGCCCTATATATATATATATAGAGGCATACACATTACATAGCCGAGGGGCTGGGCCAGGAGAGAAGAAAATAAATGAAGAGACATATATAGATATTGGCAGGAAGAAGGAAACTGTGATTAGATGTATACTCAAAGTTAGGTTATCTGTAAAAGGGGGGAGGGGATATAGGAGAATGAGTACGTAAATATACGGGGGGGGGGGGGGTGGTTGTTCGAAGTAGAAATCAGCAAAAGCAAAATGTAGTGGACTGATCATATGCATGGTTGGTATGAAATCCTATGTCTTTTTCAGAATAATTTGTAAAGATAGTGAAGAATGCTTTAGTAAAGGGAAACACTGAAAAGGCAATATCATACTCATACTTAGGAATGAAGTAATTTACTTTACGACAAAAAGAGAAAACAGATATTGTTGCAGGCGAAAAAGAAAGGAAAGAGATAGAGAGGACATTTAGAGACCAGCTGGTTAAAGTTAAGCATTTTCAAGTTACGTAATTGTAGGAGCACTAATAATAATAATCACACGTTGCCGAGAACTGACAAAAGGTAATGGACATATAAACAATCCAGTAGTTACGTTGGTGAATCTTCCAGAGTGTTTAATTCTCAGACTTGATCATCTCTGCCTAACTAGCAAGGAATGTTGTTCCCAAAAAGTTGAAATAACAAATATAAACATGCAAAAGAAGATTTTAATTAAAGTGCTTGACATGTAATATAATGTTTCTCAATATAAAGTATGAGAGTTTCTCAATATAAGATCAACAACTTTAACAACAATGCACTTTGGAACATAGAAAACTTGAGTAATTAAAACCCTACTGAATTCATTTTTCTTTTTTCCCCAGAATGGAACAGAAGTATGGATTTATATAGATGTATATATTACAGGTATTGAAGGTAAAGTCACGTAACTGAGTTAGTGCTAGAATTTGCTACTAGCGATAAAAATAAAATAAATGAATCAAGTTGTGCGTAACTTGAAAATAATTATAATGAAATAGGAACAACAAAATTAAAATCATTTCATATTTATATATAAGTGTTGAAAACATATATGATTAAGAGAATTAACTTTTAAATGAGTCGTTGGCCATGTAATAAAAGAATATATTAGTAATTTAGCTTTATGTAGGAAATCAATTCAGTCGAGTGTGAATGAGGAGGAAATTAAAAGTAAGTAACTAAAAATGAAATGACAATGAAGGAATAATAATAAGAATCAAAGTCCCCCCATTATTAGAGTCAAAAAGGGAGAAAATTAAAGCCACCACAGGACATATCCATTCAGAATTCCACTCACAAGGGTTTAAAAATCGATCTCCTTGTTTGAAATCCGGACAAAAGTTCAGATCCAATATAGCACACATAAAGTTGTCAAGTGTAGTCAAAACAAACACATCCCCCCCTCCCTGGCCTTATCTTTTTTCTTTTCCATCATCTGGAAAAGTAAAGCTACCTAAACCATTAAAGCCAACACACAAACAACTCAAAAACATTCTTTCTTTCTTCCACTAAAGACAGCTCCAGACAAATTAAAAGCAGGTGAAATTTTCTCCATCTCGAACCTTTTTAGTGTTTTTTCGGATTTATGGAGACTACTCAATGGACTCAGGTGGGTACAAATTAATTCATTTATGTGCACCACTTCATTAATTACTACTATTTTGCTTAAGAAAAATGTTGAATTTTAACCTCTTAATTAGTTTAAATTTTTTAAACCTTTCATATATATCATCCTTTTATTTTTCAAATTAAAGTGGTCATTCTCTTGACACATCAAAGCAGTGCACTTTTTCTTTCTGCCCCTTTCCACATGATAGCATATGGAAAAAGGTGTTCTTCGTTATTATTGTTGTTCGCTTTTTTTTTACTTTCTTTCAATTTAATTTTAAAAGTTGAAAGATATCCGGTGTTTGTCATTCAGTACTTTGTCATTGTTAAGCTAACATAAATAGTATTGCTATCTTCTTTCTTTGGTTCCCTTTTTTGTGTGTTTGTTAATTTTCAGGATATTGGAATAGTGAAATCTATGGCAGCAGAAATAGCTCCTCCTAATATTACGGTGGAAAAGAAGGCGAGGCCAGTTAAGGATCAAGCAATAAATTGTCCAAGGTGTAATTCAACAAATACAAAGTTTTGTTACTACAACAACTACAGTTTGACTCAACCAAGATACTTTTGCAAGACTTGTAGAAGGTATTGGACTGAAGGTGGAACTCTGAGGAATGTTCCAGTTGGAGGTGGTTCAAGAAAAAACAACAAAAGATCATCTTCCTCTTCTTCTTTATCGCAAAAGCTCCCCGATCTGAACCCTAATCCGAGTTTTTCTCCTCAAAACCCTAATAATAAGATTATTGTTGGGAATAGCTGCCAAGATCTTAACCTTGGGTTCCAAACTGTGTCACACGATCATCATCAGTTCCATGGCGTGCCTCAGTTTCTTGAATTGCCAAAGATGGATAGCAGCAACAATGGTAACAATCATCTAGGTACTCATCTCTCTTTGTTGAAAATTATGATCATCTCATCTAAAAGATTAAACTGTTAGAGCTAGAGAGCATACTTTTACTTATTTAATTACTTTTTAACAAGCACCTTCACATGCCGGCCTTAACTAATCTTTTTTCGTGTGCCAAGCATGTAAAATTATTTTTAAGGGACCTCCATATGCTCAGATATCATATTCATAAAGTGTGACAATCTCATCCAGAAGTTTAAATTGTTAATAAGAATATACTTTTATTTACTGTCTTCGTATGTTCATGTATTCAACGTCAGGTAGTACACCAATATCAGCTTTGGAGCTGCTTAGGACTGGAATAGCCTCAAGAGGGTTTACTTCATTCATCTCGTCGCCAGCACCACCAGATTTGAATACTTTATACACATCAGGGTTTCCATTTCAAGAATTAAAGCCTAGTGCTGGTAGTAATGATAATGCAGCAGCTGCCTTAAGTTATTCAAGTGGGGTTCAAGAAAATGGAGGTGCAAGAATAATGTTCCCTCTAGTAGCTGATCATCAGAGTAAGGGGCAGGAGAATTCAACTGCTGGATTTTGGAATGGAATGTTAGGTGGAGGATCCTGGTAAAGTATTACGGGAACGATAATGTGCAGAAATCTCACTTTCAAATGTATTTTTTTCCTTTTTGGGGGTGTCTTTGTTCTTTTTTTTCCACATGCTTTGGTTACTATGATTTGTTTGGTGATGTTTAGAACTAAGTACTAACATAGAAGAGAGCTAGTTCTGGTTCTCTTGTTCTTAATTTGCTCTACGATTACTTTGAGATTACGGAAGGTAGCTTGATTAAAGTCAGCTTCTAGGGTTTCTGTACTAGTAGTACTACTATATATGATCATATAACTAGCTTAATCACCACCTATTTATTAGCTATATTGTGTTTTAGATGAACTTTAATTTGCCAACAAAGACCTTTTCTGTTAGTTGTTTACTTTTATTTCTTCTGTTTTCTTTTACCCTAATTAATTGTACAAAGAGATTATTGTTTAATTATAACAGATATATAGCTTGCTGGAAGTAGCTTATGACATGGCCTGGTCTTCCTTCTTTTTGGTATCCAGTTCTTGATAATCACTTTAGAACTTCATTGAAAATTTAACTAAAAATTTTTGGCGAAGAAAAGCAAAATAGATTTGAAACAGAAACAAGATGATATATTCTTGTGTGAATAATTTGGTTAATCATGTTTATACTTCATGACAACTGACATTGAGATCTTCATTACACGATTAATGCAACTTAACAACCATTGTAATTGACTTTTAATGATCTACTTAATTAATAGTGTAAAAAAATCTTATCACATTTAGTATATATATAAGAAAGCTGAAACTGTATTGTATTCAAGGAGTGTTAATTTTCACAATGGATCGAAGCAATCATATCTTTTTATTTTTAGTGGTTGGAGTACAAAATATCATTTGTTCCTGCTGTTATGAGGGCATGCTATAATGAGTTAAATTTTACATACTAACGTTTTAAACAATTTACACTAAAGATCAAGGAAGTTTAATTATCGGTTCTGACATATTATAGCTTATCTTATGTTCTAGGTTATACATATATATTAGATAAAAGTTTTTTGAACTTAATTATTTATCAATTTAGTACACAAGTACCTATTTTTAAGCACTTCAAAACGTTGCAAAGTTATATATGCAGGAACTTTCAGACATAGTATGATGCATGTATTGGGTTTGGGTGGTGTCATGTCCTGCAGTATATATATATATACATTAGGAGCCGTTTTTTCTTCTTCTTTTAAACAAACTTTAGTAGGGGTGAGACGTAAATAGGAGAAAGGCAAACCAAGTGAAAAGTTCTTTCGTGAGATTTGTATCATACACGGTATAATATGGTGCTAGCGACGTTGCAATATTAATTAAGGGTGTGTTTGGTATGACAGAAAATGTTTTCCATGAAAAATATTTTTTTATATATTTTTCGGTGTTTGATACGCAAATTAAGGAAAATATTTTCTCAAGAGTATTTATAAATTATAATTTAGATACAATAAACATGAAGCATAAACTTTCGAACCAACAACTTTTCGAGCCCATAAATTTCATAAACTTCTGAACCGCTAAACTTTCGAACCCGTAAACTCTATAATTTCTAAACCCGTAAAATTTCAAACACATAAATCTCCGAACTCATAACCTTGGAACTCGTAAAATTTTGAACCAGTAAACTGAAAAATAAAAAAATCAGAACTGAAAATATAAAGAAAATTACTTTTTTTTGTGGGGTGTGGGTGGGGTGGGTAGTGCTGAAAAACAAAAAACAGAAATTTGAAAGTAGAAAAAAAAAGTAAATTTTTTTTTTGCAGGGGTGGGGGTAGGGTAGGGTGGGTGGTTCAGAAAATTGAAAATACATAG
>MDKI01011346.1:0-45209 GCA_005239505.1 Nicotiana paniculata | reverse complement strand
TATATATATATATATATATATATATATATATATATATATATTTACCATCTATTTTCTGGGAATGAGAAAAAAAAGTTTAAAAACATAAAAGAAAAAAAAGACAAAAGTAACGAAAAGAAACAATTTTTTTTTTGAAGCTAACAAACTTTATCTAAAAGTAAAAATCTGATTTTTGTTTTAGCTAACTAATCTTATAACAATCCTAATTATCCCACCCACTTTGTTTATCTTCATTTTTAAAATTAAATAATTCTTAACTAACTCCCAAAATTCTTTTTTCTTAGCCTCAGGTCTCTCAACCCCATTCTCCCACTCAAACTCCTCCATTCATCACACATATTCTATATATATATATATATATATATGTTGGGTATATACATTAAGAAAAAGAGGGAGGAGGGGAAACATACGGAAAAAAAAAGAACAAAAGAAAGGAAAAGAACGAAATGAGGGAATCAGAAGATTGAAAAAATTACTGCAAGAAAGATAAAAAAGAAAAAGGGAAAAAGTAACGAGAAAGAAGAAACAGAGTTCAAAGAGGGTGCTCTAGATTTCGTTCGCGATTTCTTATTATTGCTCAAATCTGATATTGGATAGCATTGTATTTGCTGGATTTTCTTTTCAACATATATTGGAAAGCTTTACTTGCAAAAGGTTAATATATCTTCACTTTCCTTGTTTTATTTTTTTCGTCTATGATAATAAAAAGCGAGATGTTAATTATGATGATTTTATATGCTTGTAACAAAGTTAGATGTTAATCTTCCAAGGGCATATTTATTTTCTGTCTCGTTTTATGTATCTAATAATTTATTTCTTTTTTGTCCGTTTAATATTTGTGCTAGATTTTTTATATGGACATTTCAGATTCAAGTTTGTCTGAAGTATTTTACGTTAATGTAGCAGCGAGTTTAAGAATAGAATTTAAATCACTAAGAAGGGTAGATCTAACCATGTCATTACGGTATGGATTTAATTTAATGTAAGAAGTTATTTTTTTTTTCCTTTCTTTTCTTTCTATCTGACTTTGACTTATTGTATATTCATTTATTAGAAGGCATGTTCATAATATAATTATAAAGTGTCGTAGATGCGTTAGAAGACCGTCGAACCCCAAAGCTCATTTCTATATAAATCTAATTAATTTTAAGTTGAATTGTACAATGTTTTTAACATATCTCTTTTAAATTATTAGAATATATAGAAATTTTTCTTGGGCTGCATCTGTATTCATGTTCTAACTTTTGTTGAGAATGAAAAATAAAGAACCCAAGCTGTATGTTAGGGACGTAGTTTAATTATAGAGATAACCAATAATTGTGAGGGTGCGAGATGAGTCACGAACTAATTCAAAACTCGTTCCAATAAGTTAAAAAAATACAAATATATGTCTCGAATCTAAAAGAGATAAAATAATTGAGATGCTCTAAAATACTAGAAACACTTTAGATGTACTTTAAATATTAGCCCATGTGTTCGTACCAGAACCTTGGATTGATATGATTAATTAATTAAAAGATCGTGTGCGCATTCCGCGTCTCGATGGCTTTAGATTTAAAATAATTATGTTATAACCATGCGTACATTCCGTATCTTGGTTTAACATTTAATCTCAAAGAATTACCTTGTGTGCGTTTCGCACCTTGGTGAATACAATTAATAAAGTATAATAATTAATTAAGCGGTAACAAATAAGCCATAAAATACAAGAATAACTAAAATTGATTTAAGCCTTACACTAGTCAATAAAAGCGACCATGCTAAAACCACGGGACTCAAGGAGTGCCTTACACCTTCCCCTCGGTCAACAGAATTCCTTACTCAGTTTCTATTTTCGTAGACCATAAATTAAGAGTCAAACCTTCCTTTTGAAAGGGGATTCAAATAAAATGTGACTTGGAACACCAAAACTCAATTCCAAGTGGCGACTCTAAATAATAAATAATCCTTTTTCAAAATGTCACTTTAATTGGAAAAACTCTTTTAACTCAACCTCGTAATAGGATTGTGGTGAAAAAAGAGGTGTGACAAGGACATTTTTGCGTGGTCTTACGATGATATGACCGGATTAAGAACGTCCATTGTGGCCCACAAGTTGCCCAAAAATCCAATGTGTCCGCCTGTAAAGCAGAAACTCAGGAAATTCAAGCCTGATATAAGCTTGAAAGTCAAAGAGGAGGTTACTAAGCAGATCAAAGCAAAGGTCCTCAGGGTAGTTGAATATCCAACTTGGCTAGCCAACATTGTGCCAGTTCCGAAGAAGGATGGGAAAGTTAGAGTTTGTGTCGATTATCGGGATCTCAACGGAGCCAGCCCAAAGGATGATTTTCCGCTTCCAAATATACACATCTTGATCGACAATTGTGCTAAGCATGAACTCCAGTCTTTTGTGGATTTCTTCACCGATTACCATCAGATCTGGATGGACGAGGAGGATGATGAGAAAACGGATTTCATTACACCGTGGGGGGTATACTGTTACAAGATGATGTCATTCGGCCTAAAGAATGCTGGGGCCACCTACATGAGGGCCATGACTACTAACTTTCATGACAATGATACACAAAGAAATCGATGTATGTGTGGCTGATGTCATCATTAAATCCAAGAAGGTCACAGATCACATAGTAGACTTAAGGAAATTCTTCGACAGACTGCGGAAGTACAACCTGAAGCTAAACCCCACAAAGTGTGCATTCAGGGGCTCCTGTCGGAAAGTTATTGGGATCCATCGTCAGCTGTCGGGGAATAGAATTGGATCCATCAAAGGTCAAATCCATCCAAGAGTTACCACCTCCAAAGATCAATAAATATGTGATGAGTTTCCTGGGACGCCTTAACTACATCAGCCGTTTCTTAGCACAATCCACAGTAATATTGTAATGACCCAGTCCGTCGTTACGTAAAACATTCATTAGAATCGCTACTATTGACTTGTTATAGATTGATTATTCTATTATTGAGGTGTTAGAGTCGATAGGCTTAAATCGGAATGGTTAAATGAGAATTCAGTAACTTGGTCCATAAAAGATAGCCTTATAATGGGAAAAGTCAACTAAGAGTTGACTTATTGGTAAACGACCTCTGAATGCGGATTTTTTGGCTCGGATAGCTTCGTGCGGTGATTTGGGACTTAGGAGTGTGTTCGGAATATTTTTGTGATGTCCGGTGTAGAATTAGGCTTGAATTGGCGAAAGTTAGTTTTTGGCAATTTTTGGTCGGCAGTGAGAAATAGGCTATCGGGGGGAAGAATGGAATTCCGACAGTTGGAACAGGTTCGTAATGCTATTTTGGATGTGTCTGCAAAATTTCAGGCTAATCGGAGAGGTTTTGGATGGTTTCGGCATCATTGGTGGGTTTTAGAAATTTCAAAGTTCTTAGGATTGAATCCAATGTAAATTTGGTGTTTTGATGTTATTTTTTGTGTTTTAAGAGTGCAACTAAGTTTGAATGATTTTATGGGATGTGTTGGTAACTTTGGTTGGGGTCCCGAGGGGCTCGGGATTGATATCTGGTGGTTATCGGGCATTTTTGGCCTTAGGGAAATCTGCTGAGTGCTGTTCTGGTGTTTTCGCACCTGCGGATGGGGAGCCGCAGGTGCGGTCCCGCAGGAGCGGGAGAGGCACCGTAGGTGCGGAAATTGGTCAAGTGAGGGGACTCCGCAGGTGCGAGGAATGTGTCGCACCTGCGATGTCGCAGGTGCGGAAGGAGTATCGCAGGTGCGGAATTGTGAGACCCCAGGGGAGATCGCAGGCGTGGAAGGGGCATCGCAGGTGCGAGTAAGTGATCGCAGGTGCAAGATCTATGGACAGAAGGTATAAAAACCAGCCTTCGCGAATTTTAGCCATCTTTCTCAATATTTCATCCGGGTTTGAAGTTTTTGAAGGGTTTTGAAGAGGTAATTCATAGTTCTTCACCAAGCTAAGATTTTTGGACTCTAAACTCATTTATATGTGATTAAAGGTCGGAATTATGGTGGAAATTAGGGAAAAATTAGTGTAAATTGGGTGATTAGGGCTTGGGATTTAGAATATTTAAAATGGTGATTTGAGGGGTCATTTGGACTCCGAATTTAGTGCTCTTTATATGTACGGACTCGTGAGATGACGAAGAATAGTTTGGTATAAAAGTTTCTGAATTCGGGACATGGGCCTGGGGTCGGGTTTTGACCAATTTCGGGATTTTTGAGTATTGTGATACATTTAGATTGGGATTAGTTCCTTAGCATATTATAATGATTTACGTCTGATTGTTGGTAGATTTGCAGCACTCAGAGGCCTAATTTAGAGGCAAGGGCATCAAGGAGTAGTATATTAGCCGATTTTGAGGTAAGTAACGCTTCCAAACTTGGAACTGAGGGTTCGAAACCCCAAACTATTTGATATATGATGTTAATTAAGGTGACGCACTTGCCAAGTGACGGGCATGCGGGCGTACACCGAATATTTGTAGCCTAGCTTATCCCATGACACTGTTTACTGGTTATCCCATATTGATATTGTACTGTGAAGGTAGTAATTACTTGGAACGAAATAGCAAACATGCTAAGTATAAATTTTAAGGCTTCACGCTGATGGGTTTAGACCAGAATGGTCGATTATTGTTGTCTCTATCTGTGATTATTGCTTTCATGTACTCAGTCCTGTTATAGTATATGTTTTATGCCTCAGTCTCGTAAGGTGCTAATTTATTTTATATTATCATTGGTTTGGGTTGCATTGCATATGTTAGAGCATTCTAAGTGAGACTGGAAGGCCTTGACTGAGTGAGGCTTGAAGCCTGGTTTTGAGACAGTTATGAGGTCGGACTGCACACCGCAGAGATCCTGAAATCACGCCTTTGTTGGCTTGATATAGCGCTTGGGCTGGAAGGAGCCCCTCCGAAGTCTATACACCCCCATGAGCGCACAGATATTCCGGAGATGGATTTCTCCGTGGTTGTTATGTTCCGGAGATGGATTTCTCTATGGTTATTATGTTCTGGAGATGGATTTCTCCATGGGGGCTGGATCAACCTTTTTCCTCAGTACTTAGTGACTGTGTCACTTGTGTTTATGTAATATCCGGGATGGACTTCCCTGGGCCTGAAGGCCGTATTCTAGTACTGAGCGGACCATCTTATGAGAGCTTGATTAATGAGTACACATCATGCATGATTCTATATGCATTCATGCGAGTATGCAGGGTTACAGACATATCTTGATACATCGTATTTATTTCCTGATATACTATTGCCATGTCCAATTTATATACTGTTGTTTGAATTGTCGGAGGTTTAGTCCGTCACTACCTCTCAGCCCGTAGTTTGGTTTCGTTACTACTGAGTTGGTTTACTCATGTTACCCCTGCACCTTGCGTGCAGATCCAAGTGCAGAGGAGTTCAGCTCGGGTCAGGGAGCACATCAGTTTCATCAGAGTTGACGAGGTAGCAGTTGGCGACCGTGATCTCATCTTCTCTTCCTTTCTACCTGTCGTATTTATTTTCAGACTATGTTAGTCATTTATTTTGATTTTATTAAGTATTAGCAGCTCATCACCGTGTGACACTGGATCCGGGATTAGTAGGATTTGGACTTTTGAATTTTATAAAATGGTTTTCCCAAAATATTGGATTTATTATTATTATTGATTTCAGAATTTGTTAAAAAGGGGCATTTTATGGGAATTTGTATTTAGTAGATAAAATGGGTGGCTTGCCTGGTTCCACGACATGTTCCATCACGACTCCGGAAATGGGTTGTGACAAATATATGAGCCGATTTTCAAGATGTTGAAGAAGGACGATCCAACTAGTTGGACTGAGGATTGTCAAAAGGCTTTTGACAAAATCAAGGATTACTTATCAACACCACCAGTTTTAGTCCCGCCAGAGCCAGGTAGACCACTGCTACTCTACCTTGCAGTGCTAGATGAAGCTTTCGGCTGCGTTCTGGGGCAGCACGATGAGACAGGGAGAAAAGAACATGCCATCTACTACCTGAGTAAGAAGTTTACACCTTATGAAGTACGGTACTCTATGCTGGAACGTACCAGTTGTGCCTTGACCTGGATAGCTTAGAAGCTGAGGCATTACTTCTGTGCCTATACAACACATCTCATATCAAGGATGGATCCTTTGAAATACATCTTCCAAAATCCCATGCCCACTGGCAAGATGGCTAAATGGAAAATCTTGTTGAGTGAATTCAACATCGTCTATGTAACTTAGAAAGCAGTCAAGGGACAGGCACTGGCAGTCCACCTTGTTGAAAACCCCGTGGGAGGAGAAGACGAGCCCTTGAAGACGTATTTTCCCAATGAAGAGGTATCATTCGTAGGAGAAGACA
Organism: Nicotiana paniculata; assembly: GCA_005239505.1. NCBI lineage: Eukaryota > Viridiplantae > Streptophyta > Magnoliopsida > Solanales > Solanaceae > Nicotiana > Nicotiana paniculata. The sequence continues at coordinate 38,884 of MDKI01011346.1, read as the reverse complement.
TTGCTGAAGCCTACGACGGTTGGAGAATGTTCTTTGACGGAGCATCAAACTTCAAAGGAGTCGGCATTGGAGCCGTCTTGGTATCAGAAACTGGTCAACATTATCCGGCATCTGCGAAACTCAAATTCCCCTGCACCAACAACATGGCAGAATACGAAGCTTGCATATTAGGGCTCAACATGGATGTTGACATGAACATTCAGGAACTGCTAGTAATCAGCGATCCGGATTCTCTTGTGCATCAGGTACAAAGAGAGTGGGCTACCAAGAATTCCAAGATATTGCCATATTTGCATCATGTGCAAGAAATGAAGAAGAGGTTCAAAAAGATAGAGTTTCGGTGTGTCCTTAGAATTCAAAATGAGTTTGCCGACGCATTGGCTACTTTGTCATCAATGATACGACATCCAATCAAGAACTTCATCGATCCTATCCCAGTAAGGATCCATAATCAGCCGGCATATTGTGCTCACTTCAAAGAGGAGGCAGACGGTAAGCCTTGGTTCCACGATATCAAGGAATATTTGGAAAAAGGAGAATACTCGGAGCATGCAAACCATATTCAGAAACGCACGCTCCGGAGGTTGTCCAATCATTTCTTCCAGAGTGGAGAAACCTATATAGAAGAACTCCGTATATAGCACTATTAAGGTGTGTCGACGCAAAGGAAGCTTCTAAGCTGCTCGAGGAAATACATGCCGGAACCTGCAGCCCGCATATGAACGGCCTTGTCTTGGCCAAAAAGATACTCAGAGCAGGTTATTTTTGGATGACCATGGAAACAAATTGCATCTGGTATGTTCAGAAATGCTATCAATGTCAAGTACATGCAGATATGATAAAAGTTCCACCAAACGAGCTTAATGCAACAAGATCACCTTGGCCCTTTGCCGCTTGGGGAACGGATGTCATTGGTCCAATCGAGCACACCGCCTCAAACGAGATCGGTTTATTTTAGTAGCTATCAACTACTTCACTAAATGGGTTGAAGTTGCATCTTACAAAGCTGTAACCAAGAAGGTCGTTGTGGATTTTGTTCGCGATCGAATTGTTTGTCGGTTCGAGGTTGCAGAGTCCATCATCAGTGACAATGCCGACAATCTCAACAACGATCTGATGAAAGCCATGTGTGAGACTTTCAAAATCAAGCACAAGAATTCCACATTGTATAGACCCCAAATGAATAGAGCTGTGGAAACTGCTAACAAAAACATCAAGAAGATACTGAGGAAAATGGTATAAAATCACAAACAATGGCACGAGAAGCTACCATTCGCCTTACTAGGATATCGTACAACAGTCCGCACATTAACCGGGACAACCCCCTATCTGCTGGTTTATGGTACTGAGGCTGTCATTCCTGCCGAAGTGGAAATTCCTTCCTTGAGAATCATACAAGAAGCTGAGCACAGCAACGCAAAATGGATAAGGAGCCACTATGAGCAACTAGCCCTCATAGATGGAAAAGGGATGAATGCAGTGTGCCAAGGCCAACTTTATCAGAACAGAATGTCCAGAGCTTTCAACAAGAGTCAAACCAAGACAGTTCACACCGGGACAGCTGGTGTTAAAGAATATCTTTCCGCATTAAGATGAAGCCAAAGGGAAATTCTCTCCCAACTGGAAAGGTCCTTACATGGTTCACAGAGTACTGACAGGAGGAGCCCTCATAGTCGCAGAAATGGACGGAGAAATCTGGCCAAAGCCTATCAATTCAGATGCAGCCAAACGATACTATGTGTAAACTATTTATGTCTCCTCATATGATGTAAATTGAACTACGCTCGACCTGATTCCCGTTTAAGAGGGGATACGCAGGAAGCCCTGTGGGTTCGTTCACAATTCAAAAAAATTTCTATTTTCCCCATCATCAGAAACTGGGGCAGAAATTTGAGGAGGAATCGCAGCATATAGAGCAGCCATAAATGTTGTCTAGTCAACTGGGGCAGAATTTTGAGGAGGAGCCTTAAAATTCTATAGCAGAAGAAGTCGAGATGTCTCTGATCGTGTCACAGTCACTGGTTCATCTAATCAATTTTCTAAACTATATTTTACTATGTCTTTGAAAACTATGCATGCCTGCTTTTGAAATAAACTCTACTTTAGCAAATGCTGCCCCAATAATTTGAACAGGATCTTCAGAAAGAGCGGAGCAAGTCAAGAAAGCAGATGAAGACACGAACCAACCTTCCCCCTGAAAAACTCACGATTTTTCTTTGAATGCAGGATAAGGAATATGCACACCTTGGAATCACAACCTGCATAACAACAAAGATACCAAACTTATTCCCAGCTAAGAAATACTCTGCTATCACCTATTATTTATTCATTCCATGAGACTAAGCTCTGTCTCAATCCTGCATGAGGCTAAGCATTGCCTCCGTATTTTCATAAGGCTAATCTCTACCTTCTATTTGCATGAGACTAAGCTCTGTCTCAATTTTTGCATGAGGCTAAGCCATGCCTCCCTATCTGCATAAGGCTAAACATTTCCTTCACTTGCATAAGGCTAAGCACCGCCTTCTCCTTGTATAGGACTAAGCCCTGTCCCGAACCTTGCATGAGGCTAAGCCCTGCCTCCGTATCTGCATAAGGCTAAACATTGCCTTCACTTGCATAAGGCTAAGCACTGCCTTATCCTTGAATGGGACTAAGCCTTGTCCCGAACCTTGCCTGAGGCTAAGCCCTACCTCCCTATATGCATAAGGCTAAGAACTGCCTTCTCTTTGCATGGGACTAAGCCCTGTCCCGAACTTTGCATGAGGCCAAGCCCTGCCTCCCTATTTGCATGAGGCTAAGCATTGCCTCCACCTTGCATAAAGCTAAGCTCTGCCTTCTATTTGTGTGAGACTAAGCTTCGTCTCAATCTTTGCATGAGGCTAAGCCCTGCCACCCTATCTGCATAAGGCTAAACATTTCCTTCACTTGCATAAGGCTAAGCACTGCCTTCTCCTTGCATGGGACTAAGCCCTATCCCGAACCTTGCATAAGGCTAAGCTTTGCCTTCTATTTGCTTGAGACTAAGATCTGTCTCAATCTTTGCATGAGGCTAAGCCCTGCATCCCTATCTGTATAAGGATAAGCATTGCCTTATCTTTGCATGGGACTAAGCATTGTCCCAAATCCCGCATGAGACCAAGCACTGTCTCTCTTGCATTATGCTCCTCTCTCGGGCTAAGCTCTGCCCTCAACTTCATACAAGACTAAGTCTTATCTTGTTGCTTCTAGCATTATTTCTTTGCACCTCATGGGCTGAAATATAGCCAACTTGTCCAAAGGCGTCATAGTCTGATGGCACCATCCTCATAGCCGGAAGACACCATGCTATGGCCTGAGGATTTCTCAGACTTGCACATCATTATTCAAAGGCGCCATGGTTCGGAGGCACCATTCTCATGGCCCGAGAACATCATTTCATGGCCTGCGAATCCCTTACCGCATAATTCATGGCCCGAGACATCATGGTCTAAGGACGTCATCCTCAACCATCCAAGACAATTTTCATAGTCTGAAGGGAATTTGCATCATGTTTAAATTCACGCAAATATATGCGTATATGCTTGCAGTACATCTTCTGATTTGCAAGTGACCCGGTGAGTAACCATTATTCCAACATAAGCAATCCCGCTCTAGTTCCCTCATACTATTTCAAACTTGACCACTCACCATGATCGTTTCACCTATGTGAAACCTTGTATCCGTCCATGCGACGACTTCATCGGTTTATTCCGCCAATGAATCCAGAACTACACACGGCCTGATTCCTGTAAAACCAGGGATATGTAGGTAGCTCGAAAGCCGAAGTACGGCCTATATCTCTCAGATCGCTCTATCCGGTCAAAATTGGCCATCATATCTTTACCCGACAACTCTTTCATCCTTCCCGGGTAAAGAGGGGCAGCTGTTGATACCCAATTTTTCCCTATAATATTTCCAAAATGCATATATACTTTCAAAATAATGCATGAGCATCAATTAGTATTTTTCTATAATTTTCTGTAATTTTAAAGGATTTTAAATTAATTTATTCCATAATTTTATTATCTATATAATTATTAATTGCATCACAAATGATTTTATAATAATTTTATTGCTTAATTTTTATAATTTATATTAAGCTTTAATTTTTATTTTTTTTTTTGCATAATTATATTTACATTGTAGGTTAACTTTGCAATAATAGCCCATATATGCATAATTACTTTATTTTTACAATAAAATGACCTTTTATATTTTATAATATTAAGTAATTGTTTTAAATAATTTTTTATGCATAAATATCATTTTTTTCATTTATTAGCTACTTTCATAAATTGTTTCATCAAATTAATTGAGTATTTAACATATAGCCTCTTTAATTTTCAGATCTTAGCCTAATTTCCACCCCACCCTAATTAAAATCAACCCATTAACCCATAACCCAACCCAATAATCCAATCTTATAACCTGCCCCAACCCGGATGGAATCCTGGCCGTTGATCTCAGAAGATCAACAGTCCAGGATCCATTTCCTTTTTTAATTATACCAAGCGACCCTAAACCTAATCATTTCTAAAATTCCGCCGCCCCCGAATCCCCTTTCCCCTCTATTCTCTCTCAACCTCTTCCTAACCCTAGCCCGCTGTCACCTGAACCCCTTCTATTCATGGCTTATTTCTTCGATGCTAGGCCTTATCTGGCCTCCTATCTCTACTGGTGTTATGATTTTGAGTTATCTGATGGAATCTCAAAGAGATTCAACAGAGAATTGGCTCCAAGCCCTCATTTTCTCGATGAATCCACCTGTGTTCATTCCTATATTTGTGAGTACTGATATATTCATGTATATGGCTTCAAATCTCTGGTCCAAACAGATTTTCCTCAACTCTATCTTTTTTTTAAAACCCTAGTTGTTTTCTACTTGAGTCCATTCAGATTTCTATAGATCTGAAAGGATTTTGAGTTTATTTGATACTTTTCTTTTAAGATCTTCTGTTTTTACCATCATTGTTGGCCGATTTTCGTTATTCCCTAAAAGCTAGGGTTTCATCTTTAAGTTTCTGCAAAAAAATTCTAAAATATTTAAGTGTTTAACTCCGGCCTCTCTCCTTTACTGTTCGACTAATCGCTTTGCTTGGGTTTTATCTCTGTGTTTCGATATACTTAAGGTTTTTCATTATTTGATTATTTATCTCACTGTTCTTGCCCGTTCACTTTGGCTCAGTTGATCACGCCCAACTATGCCTTATAAAAAGGACTAAGCGATCGCTGCAAATATATTCCAAATATTAAGTCCAGAGTCGAATCCCACAGGGAATTAACCTATAAATTAGTGTTATCAGACTTACACAATTCTACGTAATCAACTTCCATAGATATTTAAATAAAAAATGGTTGGTTTTATACTAACTATTACTTAATGAAACTATAGTAACTAAGAGCTAACTAAGAATGGGTTGTAAACAATAATTGGAATGATCTAAGGTTATGATTTCCCCTATTTTTGGAATCCCTTCCCACTATGTGCGGTATAAATTTGCCTAAACTTCTCTATCGATCATGAGCACTCTGACTGTTGTAAATCTCTCCCGAGTAATTAAGACAATATACTAGACATACTCTCCCGAGTTACGCTAGCTAGCTTTAATTACAGCTCACTTAGATCGCACCCAAGGTTTCATTATCCCTAATCCCACATTTGAACCCTTCGTTATTGATCCCTCATATACGTCGGGAGTGATGTTGTTCAACAACTAACTAAATATGAACTCTCTCCTGAGTAATACATATTAAATAGGCACAGCTAATTGAGGGCCCTTCAATCAACAGTAACAAGCATATAGTTGAACAAATAGAGATAAAACTTTGGCAAATCAATATTAACATAACAAGAATTTCATCCTTCAATAGGTTCCATCAAAACCCTAGATTAGGAGTTTAGCTCCTCATACTCATTGTAATCAAATCCAAAGTAAATTGCATAATTAAATTACAGAGTAAGGAATAAGGGATCTAAAAATCAATGTTTTGAACTCCCGAGTAGTGTTTCACGATCTCCTCTTGTCTCCAATAGAAAAAGTTCTTCAAAGTTGTATTTTTGGGTCTATTTATATGTTTGGAATAAGCCCAAAACGTGTAAGTCACTCCTAGTTGCGTCGGGAAAGTGTTTAATACTTGAAAAGTCGGATGTGGACCCTGGCTTTAAGCTGGCCTCACCAGAGTCGAAGGAAGGATCCTTTCAGGTCATAGGAGGCAAAGAAAAGGGGAAGAAAAAAGGAAAAAGAACAAAAACAAAGATACTACACATCCTAAAGGAGGAAACTCATGCTAACTCAATGTTTTGCTCCATGATAAGTTCAATATTCTGGAACATTAGGGGAGTCAATACCAAAAAAGCCTTGCCAAGGCTAAAAAATTGATTACCATCTATAAGGTGGAACTTGTTGCCATTCTGGAACCTTTTGCCAGTACCAATAAAATTGAAAGGTGCAAGAGATTCCTTGGCTAACAATATTGTATCTCCAATACTAATGGTCAGATTTGGACGAGCAGCAACTTACTATCAAGTTGCACTATGGGGCTACTAATAATGATCTCTATATCACAACAATGTAAGCTAAGTGCACTCCTGAAGAAAGGAGAGATCTATAGAGTAGCTTAGAGTGCACTCATCTCCAGGTGAATGGTCCATGGTGCGTTGGAGGTGATTTCAATGTCATTCTAGACCCAGATGAGAAAAAGGGTGGCAGACCACATAGAATGAATAAAGTCTTGATTTCAATACTTGTATGGATAACTGTGGAGTGATGGATTTGGGACTTGTTGGACCAAATCATACATGGTGTAATAATTGGGAACCTAGGAGAAGAATATGGAAGAGTCTTGACATAGTGTTTATCAATGATTAATGGTCTCAGTTTTATCAAAACAGCACAGTCAATCACTTGGCTAGAATTGGGTCAGATCATAGGCCTATTCTAATTCAATGTCATGATTCTAACCAACGAGGGCCTAAATATTTCAAGTTTATATATTTCTGGACTAATCAACCTTCTTTTTTGTAGGTAGTAGAAGAAGTCTGGAATAATCAGGTTCATGGAAATCCTTTATGGAGACTTCAACAAAAGCTCAAAATGCTTAGTAGAAGGCTGACTCAATGGTCTAAAGAAGACATTGACAATGTATTTGACCAAGTCCAGTATTGGGAAAATAAAATTCAAGACCTTGAACAAAGTGATCTAAATAACAGTAATTATAACTCTAGGGCTGAATTGGATAAAGGCCAAGCAGAATATATTAGATGGATGGGGATGCAGGATGCCATTCTCAGGAAGAAATCTAATGTGAATTGGTTCGAAGAAAGTGATGCTAACACTAAATATTTTCATAGAACCATTAGAGATAGAAGGAGAAGATTACAAATTCATAAAATTAAAGACCATAGGGATCAATGGATTTAAGGAGATTCTAACATTGGCAAAGCAGTTGTTCACCATTTTCAACAGTTCTTTAATATCAAACACCACTTCAGTGATCGAGATATCATCAATGGTATCCCTCAGTGTATTAATGATGATGACAATGAAACCCTTACATCCATTCTTGATACTGAAGAGATTAGAGATGATGTATTCAACATGAGTCCTACTAGTGCAGCTGGGCCGGATGGTTATAATGGAAAATTCTTTCAAACATGCTGAGACATCATTAAGGATGATATTACTGATTTTATTCAAGATGTCTTCAATGGTAGGATACTTTTTATGTTTTTTTCTCATACATGTCTTGCTCTTATTCCTAAATTGGACTCTCCTAATAGTTTCTCGGATTTGAGACCTATTAGTTTGAGTAACTTTATGACCAAGATTATCTCCAAAATCCTTTCTAGAAGACTAAATCCTATTCTAGGGAAGCTCATATCTAAGATTCATAGTGGCTTTGTCAAAGGTAGATTGATAACTGAAAACATTCTTTTAACCCAGGATATTGCTTAAGGTGTGAATAAGAAGAACAGAGGAGGCAATGTTATTGTAAAGCTTGATATGGAAAAAGCCTACGACATAATTTCAAGGACCTTCCTGATGGCAGTAATGAGAAAATTTGGCTTCTCCAAAATTGGATTGACCTTATCTAGGGACTTCTACAAGGAATTTGGTACTCTATCATCATCAATTGGGAAAAATCGATTTCTTCACATCTACTCACGGCCTCAAACAAGGGGATCCTTTATCCCCTTCTTTGTTTATTATTGGAGCTGAGGTTCTTTCCAGATATCTCAATGAGCTGAACGATTTTATTAGATTTACTCCTTTTATCATGGATCACAGAGGGCCAATAATTAACCATTTAGCTTATGCCGATGATATTGTTATTTTCTGTGGAGGTAACAACATAATTATCAAGCTCATTAAAAAGGTTATTGACAAATATGAAAAGGCATCTGGGCAGAAAGTTAACAATGACAAGAGTTTCTTTATCACAGCTCCTCACACTTGTGCCACCAGAATCAATAGAATCAGAAATTCCACTGGCTATATGAATAAGTCTTTCCCATTCTCTTATTCGGGGTTCCCTATATAGTATGGGAGAAAGACAAGAAATCTCTTTTATGATATGCTCTCCCAAATTATCAAAAAGCTCAATAGATGGTAGGCCAATATTTTGTCTTCTAAAGGGAGAATAATCTTATCAAACATGTTCTGCAGTCCCTCCCTACCTATTGTCTGCGATGAATCCTCCTAAAGGAATGAATAAGCTCATGGAGAAACACTTTGTAAATTTCTTTTGGGGCTCCAATGAAGGTAAAAATAAATATCATTGGTCTTCATGGAAAAATCTATGTCTCCCTAAAAATTAGGGAGGAGCTTGTGTTAGGAAAATGGAGGACATCATTGACACACTTAGCATCAAAAGTAGATTCAGAACTCAGCCTTCCCTTTGGGCCACCTTTATCAAGAGTAAATACTGCAAAAGAGCTCATATGGTGAACAAAGGTCTTAATCCAACTAATTCTCATATATGGAGAAACATGTTAAAGATCATAGACAAAGCAGAGCATAACATTAGATGGGAAGTTCAAAAAGGTAGTTGTAGCTTCTGGTGGGACAACTGGACCGACAAAGGTGCATTAGCCAATCTTTTACAAGGTGGTGGGAGGTCTACTAAAGTACAGATGAAACAGTTCTTGAATAATGGAGAATGGAATATTGACAATCTTAATGAATTTCTCCCTGTTCATCTTACTGATTGCATTGCTCATCTAAAAATTAGAGATGCGAATGAAGATGACTTCCCTGTTTGGATTATTTCTACTGATGGGAACTTCTCTTCTAATTCAGCATGGCATTCTATTAGATTTAAAAAGCAAAAGAATAATTTTATAAACAAAATCTGGCATAAATCTATCCTTTTTAAAATATCTTTTATCACTTGGAGAATTTTTAAAATTAGATTGTCGTTTGATGATGTTATAGGCAGATTTGGCACTAATATCACTTTCAGATGTTCTTGTTATTCTTCTGCGCATGTGGAGACAGTTCGACATGTCTTCAACAGTAGTGATACTGCCAACTTCATTTGGAATTCCATTGGGAATGCACTTGGAATCAAGCACCAACAAGAACCTGTAATTGCTACCTCCAAGAGATGGTGGAGACAAGCGCCAACAATAAAGTGCATAATCAAATCCTACAGATAGCTCCCATGGTTATATGTTGGGAACTTTGGAAGCAGAGAAATGCGTGTAGATATAGAAAACAGAAGAAGTTTCAGTTAAACACCATGAGACATCAAAGCATTTGGACCTTAAAAGCAGCAATTTCTAACCATGTTCCTGGTGACTATACTCATCTGGAATGGCCCTTATTATGTGAAAAATTTGAGAGACTCAGACCAACACAAAATTGGATGCAAGTTACATGGGAACCCCCTTTGCCAGGAACTGTCAAGGTTAATATTGATGGTAGCTTTATCAAGGAAAGTGCAAAAGCAGGCATTGGAAGGGTGGTTAGGGACTGCCATGATGATCGCATTATGGCCTTTTCTATACCTATCAGTTGTGATAGTAACACTACGGTGTAGGCTAAAGCGGCTGAGTTTGGAGCGAAATGATGTAGCCAAAATGGACAACTAATTTTTCTCTCAAACTTGACTCAACGGTTATTACGGATATGCTTACAGAAAGAGACACCAACAATTTGAAGATCAAGTTGGTTATTGATAGAGCCTCCTACATTGTTAAATATGACAGAGTTAATGTTAAGCACTGCTTCAAAAAAGGTAATCAGGTAGTAGATTGTCTCGCAAAATTGGCTACCACCACAAGTCAGAGGAGAGTGTTTCATTCATTCCAACAGTTGCACAATAGTGCAAAAGGACCTTTCCTCTTAGATAAATGGCATCTTCCTAGTATAAGGACAAAGTATGAAAAATCTAATTTCTTTGTTAGTCAAAATTTTCATAGATTCTTCGGAATGGGGGATTATATACGAACCTCTTTTCCTGTTAATTTTGGGGGTGATGGCATCACTGTTGTTGTATTTACTGAGGTAAGGTCTAGTCCCGCTCTTGCGCATTTTTGAATACAACACAACCTAGACGACTGTCTGGGAAATTTTATTTAAAAAAAAAATCACAATCAAATATTTATGTATAGCTAATGAATTTCTTAATACATATACAAAATTTAAACAAAGATGTATTCAAAGTGAAACCGTAACCAACCGCTCATGAACCCATCTTTATATACCCTCTTTTTTCGCACCAAGAACTAGTAAAGGCTAATGTATTCTCTCGTTCTCTCTCCTTTTATTCCTTTATTTTATTTTCCTCTCAATATTTCCAAACAAGCTTGACCAAGTAAAATTTAGGCCGAGGGAAGGAAAAAACTAAGGATTTTACACTGTATATAGCCTCCCATTCAAAATATTCGATATATATATATATATATATATATATATATATATATATATATATATATATATATATATATATATATATATATATATATATATATATATATATATATATATATACCCGACCGACCATTTTGAGCTCTATTGAGTCGTTCGGCAGTTTGAGGCCTTGAGTAGCTTCACTTCAGGAATTATGACGTGTACGCATAGTTGGAATTGAACTTCGGGAAGTTAAGAGTTGATTTGGAAAGAAAAATTCTCATTTCGGAAGCTTTAAGTTGAAAAAAATTGACTAAGGTGTGGTTTTTGAGTAAACGACCTCAGAATCGGGATTTGAAGGTTCCAACAGGTTCGTATGATGATTTTTTACTTGGGCATATGTTCAGAACGGATTTTGGAAGACCCGGAAGCGTTTCGGCGAAAGTTGATACTCTGGAAGAATTTCATGAATTTGGGTTGAAGTACATTTCAATGTCATCGGTGTCCGTTTGGGATTCTGAGCTTGGGAATAGCTTCGTATGGTGATTTTGGTCTTAGGAGCGCATCCGGATGTGGCTTTGGAGGTTCGTAGGTGATCTTGGGGTCATTTGGCGAAAGTTGGAATTTGAAGGTTTTTGAAAAGTTGACCGGAAGTGGAATTTTTGATATGAGGGTCCAATTCCGATTCTGAAAGTTGGAGTAGGTTCGTAATGTTGAATGTGACTTGTGTGCGAAATTTGGGGTTAATCGGACATGATTAGATGGGTTTCGGCATCAAATGTTGAAGTTTGAAGTTCTAAAGTTCATTAAGCTTTAATTTAAGTGCGATCCATGGTTTTGGCGCTGTTGGATGTGATTTAAAGCATCGAGTAGGTCCGTATTATGTTTTGGAACTGGTTGGTGTGACTGGACGGGGTCCCGGGGGCCTCGGGTGGATTCTGGGTGGTTAACAAATTGGAAATGGAATTTGAGGAAGGGCTGAAGCAGCTGATATCTGGTGTGATCGCACCTGCACAAAAAGGGCCGCAAGTGCGAGCCACTGCTCGCAGGTGCGGTTTCGTTGAGAGTGAGAGAAGAGTATGGGAGCGCAGGTGCGAAGGTATGTCCGCACCTGCGAAGGCGCAGATGCGGAAAGAAAAGCGAGGTTTTGGCCGCACCTGCGAGATCGCAGGTACGAAAATTGGGCTGGGTAATGTGTTCTTTTAAAGCGAGGGTTTGGCTCATTTTCACCATATTTTCTCCACGGGAGCCGATTTTGGAGCAACTTGAGAGTGCCATTTTCGTCACCAAGCATGAGGTAAGTGGTTTATACTAATTTTGAGTTAAACACATGATTATATATGGATTTGAACATGGAAATTTGTATAGATTGTGGGGATTTTGGTAGAAGACCTAGAATTTGGTATTTTGGATGATAACCTCAAAGTTGGGCATGGAATTGAAAATAAAATATATAATTGAGTTCGTAAAGTTATGGGTAATCATTATCTTAAAAAAATTTCGAAATCCGGGCATGTGGGCCCGAGGGTGATTTTGTCAAATTTTCGAGCGGAGTTGGAAATTTATCTAATTAAATTGTTGTGAGTATTAGAACATGCTTTTATGGATTTTCTCATTTATTGACTAGTCTTGGGAGCGTTGAGCATTGAATTGGGTTGATTGAAGGGCTTGGAAGCCGGTTATGGAACTTCGGAGCAAGGTAAGTCTCCTTTCTAACCTTGTAAGAGGGAATTAACCCCATAGGTGAAATAAGCAAATATGTGCTCCTATTTGTGGGTGCTACGTACACACGAGGTGACGAGAGTCCTTGCGTAGCTACTATTATACTTAAGTCCGGATATTCTAGGACCCAAAAGCATGCTTTACTTGTCGTACTTGTAATTTTATTGATAAACTTAAAAGGGCTTAAATCATATCGAATTTGGTAAACAAATTTCTAAAGGACTAAACATCACTGTCTTGATTGTTAACAGAGAAGTTGTCATATCCTTGAATAATTACTTCTTAAAGAATTCTTGATTTGACTGTTTAAATGTGTGTACCTATGTGTATCTGTGTCGCATGTATAATTCGCGGGCGGGGTAATTCTCTTATTTATATTGACTGTGTCGCATGTATGATTCGTGAGCGGGTAATAGATGCATCTATGGTTCGCGCCATTCGACTCTCTGGCAGTGCATATTTTATTATCATGTTGCATCAGGTCGTACGACCTCGGCATGATTTGCGCATGCTTGCCTTGAAATCTATAAATAATGACATCGTCACCCTCGCCTGAGGTAAATTAATAAATGATGAAATATGAATTTTTGGAAATCTCTTGTTATGAAATGAAATGTTTACCTGCTTCATGCTTATCGAGTTCGCAATTACCTTATAAAATCCATACTTTTACACATTTTGGTATGTTATTGTTGGACCACTAGTAAGTGTCGAAGTCGACCTCTCGTCACTACTTCTTCGAGGTTAGACGGGATACTTACTGGGTACATGTTGTTTTTGTACTCATACTACACTTGCTGTGCATTTTTGTTGCACAGGCACACGTATATCTAGTGGCCCAGTTGGCGCAGCGGCAGGGTTGATACGGAAACTTAGGTGAGTTGCACCTCTCGAGACGACCCCAGTCAGCAGAGTCTCTTTCAGAGTGTTGTATTGTATTTTTTCTACCGTTCAATTTGTATTCCGGACGATTATTGTATTACATTCGTTTCCTAGAAATTGCTCATGCACTTGTGACACCGGATTCTGGAATGACTATGAGATTTATTTATTAATTGAATTTGTTAAAGACATCGTTATTTACTCTGTGAAGTTCATTATTTATTATTTAATGTAATGAAAAGAAATGATTTCAAAATATTAAAATAAAAATTTAATTAACTTCTTGGTGTTGTCGTGCCTGACGATAATGTCTGGCGCCATCACTACCTTTAGTGAATTTTGGGTCGTGACGTATGTGTGTGTGTGTGTGTGTGTGTGTACACATACACACTAGTATCTATGTAATAATAAAACGTGAAGATTTAAATATTTATTTATATGAAGAAACAATTAATATAATTAATGAGAGAAATTTTATATTTAATAATACAATAGTCATCTACAACAACCACCCAGTATTATCCCACAAAGATCATCTAAATGCCAAAAAATAAGATTACATTAGCATACTATATAAATTTAGAATAAAAGAACATCATCAAAACTTACACAAATGATCAATTTTGTCATATTAGTTAGATAATTTTGTATTATAGTTTAAAAGTATTAATGTGAATATATCTTAGCGAACACTTCTTTGTGGACATTTATTTTTGTGTATGTTTGTCACGATCCAAACTACCAAGTCATGATGGCGCCTATCGTGGTACTAGGCTAGCCGACTCACTACCCAAAAAACACAATATTTCCTTTAAGAATATTTATTTTCAAGCTATTTAACGATAAATCTTTCATAAGAAATTTAAAACAAGAAAAAATACGGAAAATAAGGCCCGACATCGGGTGTCACTAGTCATGAGCGTCTACCATATCCGTCTAACAATACTAAGACTAATACAGTCCAGAAATCCACTAAAACAGCTAAGGGAAGATAGGAGGGAGACGAGTAAGATTGCGATCGCCGTGCAACTACCTTGCTAACTCCAAAGGGATCCACGATGGATGAAATCAACACTCGTTGGTACATCCAGTAACACCTGGATCTGCACACAAAGTGCAGGGAGTAACGTGAGTACACCAACTTAGTAAGTAACAACCACAAAATAAAGGTTGAGCAGTAGTGACGAGCAGTAAAACACATAAAAGTCATAGTATGAAATCTCAGTGAAACAACATGTTTCCAAATCGGTATTTGAGTCAAATCATCTCGTAAAATCCAATTTCGGTGAAAATCATTTATAGATATTTTTCAACAGTTTCAATAGAGGCTCAATGCAAAATAGATTGAAAATAACAAAATCATAGACAACCCCTCAGGCAAAATATCACTCATACACAACTCCTTGGGCAAGCCTCACAGCCACTCATAAACAACCCCTCAGGCATACCTCACAATCACTCATGCCTCCCAGTCACTCATCACTCGGCACTCGCACTCATTAGGTATCTGCGCTCACTAGGGATGTTCAGACTCCGGAGGGGCTCCTACAGCCCAAGCACTAATCTGCAAGGACAACTCACGTGCTATCATATCAAATCTGGATCCGCACGGATATCTCATGTGCTATCATATCATATCTAGATCCACACGGACAACTCACGTGCTATACTACAATATCTCACAACGGGCCATCAGCCTCACTTAGTCATAAACCTCACAAGCCACTCGGGAATTTCAGTAAAAACAGGGAACTCAGCCCAAAATAACATTTATATGCATCAAAACCGAGTAATAAAATTGAGTTATGCAGTAAACAGGTTTTATCATGACTGATTATAGATTTCAAATCAAAAACAGTGAGAGGATAGTAAGAAAATTCCCCTGAGGGTCCAAACAGTACTAGCACAAGGCCCAAACATGGCATTCAGCCCAAGTTATAAGAAGTCTTTCTAAACAAAATAGCTATTATACAATTTCAAACAAAATATGCAACTCTACAGTTGCTACGGGACGGAACAAGTCACAATCCCCAATGGTGCATGCCCACACGACCATCACTTAGCATGTGCGTCATCCCAAAATAGTAAAATGATACGAAATTCGGTGTTTCATACCCTCAGAACTAGATTTACAATCGTTACTTACCTCAAACCGGTCGAACCTCCAACCCGATGCTCTTGCTTCTCGACTCGGCCTCCAAATGCTCCAAATCTATTCAAAATCAGTATATTACCATCAATATACGCTAATGGAATGTATTCCACATGAAAACTATCAAATTAAACCAAAATCCCGAAATCAACTCAAATCCATCCCCCGGGCCCATGTGTCGCAATCCGACAAAAGTTACAAAACTATAAGGCCCATTCACTCACGAGTCCAACCATACCAAATTTATCAAAATTCGACCTCATTTGACCCCTCAAATCCCCAAATCCAACTCTCAAATTCCCAAGCCATAATCCCCTCAATTTTACCCCTAATCTTCACTAATTACATGCTTAATCAATGGAAAATTACCATAAACACGAGTATTATGGCCCAAGTAACTTACCTCAATGAAAACCTCCCTTGATTCCCTCTTCAAAAAGCTTCAAAATTCGAATAGCAATGGTGAAAAATACCCAAAAATTCGCGAAGTGTGCTATTTATACATTCTGCCTAGGCTTCTCGCACCAACAACCAAATACCCGCACCTGCGCTCAAATTTCCGCATCTGCAGATGCCACTTAAGTCTTCAAACTCCGCACCTGCACCCCAGGTTCCGCACCTGCGGGCACTCACCTGCACTCTTCCTTCCACTTCTGCAGAAACAGGCCAAGCATCCACTTCCGCATCTGCGCCCTAGGTCTCGCACCTGCAGGCTCGCAGATGCGACCATTCTTACGCTCCTGCGGACCCAGCCCAGGTCCTCTAAATACGCACCTGTGGCTCACCCAACGCATATGGGACCTTGCACCTGTGGCTCCCCATCCGCAGGTACGGAAAAACACCATCAGTTCAAAAACCCAGAAAACAGCAGTTCTGTAACACCAAAAATCCACCCGAAACACACCTGAGGAACCCGGGACCTCAACCAACAATACCAACGAGTCACTTAATAATATACGAACTAAGTCGAGCCCTCTGAGCGGTCAAAATAACATCAAAACACCAAATCAACCTCGGATTCAAGCCTAAGAATTTTCTGAACTTCTAATTTCCTCAAACGACGCAGAAACCTACCAAACCTCGTTCGAATAACCTCAAATTTCGCACACGTCACGAATAACACTACAAACCTACTCCAACTCTCGTAATTCCATTCCAACTCCGATATCAAATTTTCCACTGCCGATCGGAAGTCACCAAATTTCTAATTTCGCCAATCAAGCCTAATTCTACCACGGACCTCCAAATTACATTCCGAACACGCTCCTAAGTCCAAAATTACCTAAAACGAAGCTAACGGAACAATAAAAATCCAAATCCGAGATCGTTTACTCATAAGTCAACATCCTATTGACTTTTCTAACTTAAACTTCTAAATAAGAGACTAAGTGTCTCATTCCACTCCAAAATCGCTCCGGACCCAAATCAACCAATCCGATGCAATACATTAAAGTTGAATAACACATAAAGAAGCAGAAATTAGTGGAAACATGGCTATAACCCTCGGAACGACCGTTCGGGTCGTTATAATGTTTCCTCCTAATGATTTGGTTGCTCTGCCTTAACCAGAAGTCTTGTTGTCGATCTTGATATCCCTTTTGAAAGTGCAACATACAGTTGTTCGTGCAAGAAAACATATTGCGATAAATATAGTCCAATATTTAGGATGTTTGTCCATGTGCTTTATTTATTATATTTTCAAAACATAAACATACTAAAAATTATTTTTACACAAATTTAAAAGGATATTCCTTAGTTTCAGAAGACGAAAGTTGAATTCAGGGATAAGAATATATTTAGAAGCACATTTACCGGTATCATAATTTTTGCAAGTATGACGTTATTGTCGAAAATACTATATACCATCAGTGTACTATTACATAAGCTATTCGACGTATTTAAGTTTTTCAGTAGCATGACGGTATCCCATTACTTGGCAGAAATCACCTCCTAAACCATTAATTTTTCACCAAATGGTTCATTAATATCCAATATATTTCTAGAACTCCAGGCAATTATTTCGATCGTTTGACACTTAGCCATAAGTGCTTCATCCCATATTATCATTTTGCTTTCCTTATAAATTTAGCACCATTGCACTGCTTTGATACATTAGTGATGATTATTTAAGTTGTTTGAAAAGGTATATTAAATCTAAAGTGGGTGGCCTCACAATAAAATTATTGTTGGTACACCACTTGCTATTATTGCTAATAGTATCATGTCTCTTAATATGATATTTTCAAGTAATGCATGACATAGGAATATTATTTCGATTCCGTCGGAGGCATCTACAAAGAATAATTCCGTTATACCAGAGTTGACTCTTTATAATATAGTCTTGAAATTTTGTTTTTGATTAGGATTTAGCTTTGATTGTGCTTCCTCAAACACTTGTGTAGCATTTTTATTCTTAAAAATATACTATCACTTTTACTTTGTGTTCTAACTGTAACGACCCTAACGGTCGTTTCGAGAGTTATAGCCCCGTTTTCTCCATTTCTGCTTCCTTTTGTGTAATTTTGCTGTATTTTATTGTATCGTGTTGGTTGGTTCGTGTCCGGAGTGGTTTTGGAGTGGAATGAGACACTTAGTCTCTTATCAGGAAGCTTAAGTTGGAAAAGTCAACCGGATGTTGACTTATGTGTAAACGGTCTCGGATTGGGTTTTTATGGTTCGATTAGCTCCGTTAGGTGATTTTGGACTTAGGAGCACGTCCAGAATGTGATTTGGAGGTCCATGGTAGAATAAGCCTTTAATTGGCGAAAGTTGAAAATTTGGCGATTTTGGTCGGCAGTGAAAAATTTGATATCGGGTTCAGAATGGGATTCCGGAAGTTGGAGTAGGTTCATAGTGTCATTTTTTATGTGTGTGTAAAATAAGAGGTCATTCGTACGTGGTTTGGTAGGTTTCGGCGTCGTTTGCGAAATTTGGAAGTTTAGAAGTTCTTAGTGAATCTGAGGGTAATTTGGTGTTGTTTTCAGTGTTCCGAAGGTTCAACTAAGTTCGTATGTAGATATATGACTTGTTAGTATGATTTGTTGAGGTCCTGAGGGCCTGGGGTGAGTTTCTGGTGGTTAACGGATTGATTTTTGGTGTTGGGAGATAACTATTTTTTCTGGTTTCTGAAGTTGCTGGTGTTTTCCGCACCTGCAGATGGGGATCCGCAGGTGCGCTTGGGTGGCCGTAGATGTGGAAATGGAAGGCCAAGGCTGGGAACACATGTGCGAAGGATTGGCAGCATCTGCAAGCCCGCAGGTGCGAGGCCTTGAGCGCAGATGCGAAAAGGAAGAGTTGAGTTGGTTCCGCAGGAGCGAAAGTGTTGCGCATGTGCGCGCCCGCATGTGCGGAACCTGGGGCACATGTGTGGAATTTGAGGACTTAAGTGGTTCTCGCAGGTGCGAGGATTTGACCGTAGGTGCGGTTCCGCAGGTGCGAAAGCCCTGGGCAAAAAGTATAAAAAGAACACTTCGCGGATTTTGGTTCATTTTCACCATTTACAAGTCGGTTTTTGGAGCTTTTGGAGTGATTTTGAAGGTAGATTCAAGGGGTTTTCAGAGAAGTAAGTTTCTTGAGCTCTAATACTCCTACCTATGGTGATTTCCCGTTGTTTAATCATTTAATTAGTGGATATTAGGGCTGAAAATGAGGGGTTAGGGCTTGGGATTTTGGAGAGTTTGATGTGAGGATTTGAGGGATCAAACGGTGTCGGATTTTGGTGAATTTCGTATGTATGGATTCGTGAGCAAATGGGCTCTCTAGTTTTGTAATTTTTGTCAGATTTCGAGACGTGGGCCCGGGGGCCGGATTTGAGCCGATTTTGGGTTTGGAGTCAAATTTGATAGTTTTTCATGTGGAATTCATTCCTTTAGCAAAAATTAATGATATTGTAGTGATTGTTAATAGATTCGGAGCATTTGGAGGCTGAAAGAGGGGCAAGAGAATCGCGGAGTAGGGATTTGATCGGTTTGAGGTAAGTAACGATTGTAAATCTAGTCCTGAGGGCATGAAACCCCAGATTTTGTGTCATGTGACTATTTTGAGGTGACGCACATGCTAGGTGACGGGCGTGTGGGCGTGAACCATGTGGGATTGTGACTTGGTCCATCCCGTATCAACTGTACAGTTGAATATTTTGCTGAAACTATATGATTCTCATGTGTTTTAGAAAGAAATTCTGTAAATCAGGTTGGATGCCATGTTTAGGCCTTATGCCAGTGTTGTTTGGACCCTTAAAGGTCTTTTCTGTCTATCCTCTCATTTTTTTCGATTGGAAATCTATACTCGGTCATGTTTATACTTATTTACTACATAACTCTGTCTCTATTACTCTATTTTGATGCATAATATAAATGTTGTTTGGGTTGAATACTTTGTTTTCTGAGAGCGCGAGAGGCTGGAGCGGTTTATGACTGAGTGAGGCCGAGGGCCTGATTTGTGAGAATATTTATGGGATCGGGCTGCATGCCGCAGCATGTTTGATATAGGACGAGGGCCTCATTGATTTATGTCATGATTGGCTTGATATAGCGCTTGGGCTGAAGGAGCCCCTCCGGAGTCTGTACACACTCCCAGCGAACGCAGGTACCTACTGAGTGCGAGTGCCGAGTGACTGGGAGGCATGAATGATGGTGAGGTTTGCCCGAGAGGCTGTATATGAGTGATGTTTGCCCGAGGGGCTGATTATGATTTCATCATTTTTTTTGCTCACCTTTGCATTGAGCCTTTGTTTGAAAATTGTTGAAAGATGTCTTTAAATGATTTTACCGGAACTGGATTTAAACGAGTTGTTTTGATTCAAACTCTGATTTTAAAAGCATGTCGTATTTTACTGAGTTTTTGTGATATGAACTTTACTTGCTTATTGTTCA
This sequence comes from Nicotiana paniculata, assembly GCA_005239505.1. Lineage (NCBI taxonomy): Eukaryota > Viridiplantae > Streptophyta > Magnoliopsida > Solanales > Solanaceae > Nicotiana > Nicotiana paniculata. Next base: position 18,386 of record MDKI01011346.1, on the reverse strand, counting down.
TCACTACTTCTCAGTCTTTATTTACTGGTGTTACCTACTAAGTTGGCGTACTCATGTTACTCCCTGCATCTTGTGTGCAGATGCAGGCATATCTGGATACGGTAGCGGCTGTTGACTATTCCGGTTGCAGATTTCTCGGAGATAGCAAGGTAGTTTCCTGGCGATCGCGGCCCTGCTCTTCTCCTTCTTATCTTCCTTTAGTTGTATTTAGCTATTTTCGAGACTGTGTTAGTTTCGATATTTTCAGACAAATTGTAGTAGATGCTCATGGCTAGTAACATCCCGATGTCAGGCTTTTCTTTTCCGCACTTTTATTTTGATTTGAACTCCTTTATGAAGGTTTATATTAAATATCTTTGAAATTATCTTTGAAAGGAAAATATCGATTTGTTTTGGAAATGTGTCGGCTTGCCTAGTACCACGATAGGCGCCATCGTGACAGGGTTAGTTTTGGGTCGTGACACTAACGCTCTTCCTATGAAATAAATTTATGTACCCTAAGATTTTTTTTAACTTGAATAAGAATTTTACTCATATAATGAATTTAAAAAATAAATGAATTGGATTCTCTTGCTAAATAATTAGTAGTTTAAAATTTTAATTATTTGGTTTTAACTTAAAAGTAATTTATTTCATGTTGATTCAGATCTTAATATTAGTTCATCTCTTTGTTTTGAATATTAACCTTAATTATAATTTTATCCACCATAAATTTTAATTTCAAAGAGTAAAATATTGATATAACATTTCACTTTTAGAAGGTTATGTTTGTAGAATCATTAGTGACATTGGCTCTTACCAATCATTTTTTTCTCTTTATCACACATTTATATTTTTAAATATTTTATTAGTTGTTGTTTAATAATTGAGTATTTTTAAATATTACACAAAAATTTGATTAAAAAAATATTATTTGAGTAGAAAAATAATTTAAATATAAAATAAAAATATATTAACGTGGGGGTATCTTTTTCTCAATTTCAACTCTTTATCCGGTCCATTTAATATTACTTTTATTTTTTATTGGTATTGCACGTTTGGTAATGTATTGCCAATACGGAGGATTCTTATAAACTAATTTTATTAAACTTTCCTACATATTTTTTACTAATAATTTAATAGACAAAGTTTTATAAATTTTACAATTTTAAATATTAAAAATTAGCATAAAAGGTATTGTAGTCCAAAAAATAGGTTATTACAGTTATGTCATTTCCCTATGAGTTCTTTCGCTTAATCTTTTAGGGGTATTTTGGTATATTAATATTGTATTTATGCTTTAATAATAATATAGGCTCTCCTTTTTCTAAATGAATTTAGAAAATATGGAACATTCTCAAATTAAATTAGTAATAGGACATTATAATACGTTTTAAAATTAAATTAGTAATAGAAAATTTTAAGAAGTATATCCTAAAAGTAATAGGATTACATGACTAAAGATATTTACTTGTTTACTTTTATATGAATTAGACATCCCAAAAGTATTATACTATAGGATTCCTAGATGTAATCATGTAGGATTCCTAATGTGTAGTATTATTAGAGGTGTCAATGGATATTTAAAAACCGACTAAACCGACCGAACCGTATCGTACCGAACCGATTTTGAGGGTTTTTAAATAAAACCGTAGGTTTTTATATAAATCAATAACCGTACCGATAATTAGGGTAGATTTTTTATTTTATGAAAATAAACTGAAACAATACCAAACCGTACTGAATAAATTTACAATGAATATATTTATATTAAGTTTAAAAATAATAAAGCATTACATTTTTTCTGGGACCTTGGAATTATGAAATAGTTACAAGCCAACAAGTAATTAAACTCAAAATCCTAATTCTCAAACCTATTATGCTACTTCTATTGAAACTAAATTATTTCCGGCATATTCACTAGCAAAACACAAGGTATTGTAGCAATTATGAGTAGCAAACTACAATGTGTTGAATATGTTTAATTTCGAATGGTTTAGATTTATCTTTTTGAATATTTAATATTCTATGGACTTTATTCTTGAATCTCAGCGTGGTTAATATCTTTCCACTCGTGTGATTTATACTTTTTTTTTGTATTTGCTTAGTTTCTTTTACGCTAATGTAGAATAGTTGATGGATCTATAATCTAGCCATCTTTTATATTTTCTTAATCCATCATATTTAAACTGTAAAAATGTCTAGAGAGTTAAGTCAAGTCCTATAAAAGTATGTATGTTATTGCATTCTACTTCTACTAGTGATTTTTACATGACATTTAAAAAAGATTACCGAATATTTACCGAACCGTGCCGATACCGAAGAGAAACCGACATGACTGGGATAGTTTCAAAAAGTCTAATTTTGGTTATACATAATTGAATAACCGAAAAATTGATATGGTACAAATTTTATAAAATAATCGGCCGAACCGAACCATTGACACCCCTAAGTATTATGTCCTAAACTAATAGGATTACAAGGCTAATACCTAGAATTCCGGTTATGTCCTTTTATTATGAGTTATTATGCTTAATATTATAAGGTCATTTTTGTAAGCCGACATTGTATTCATGCTTTTATAATATATATAATAATAATATATATATATATATATATATAAATAAATTCACATATTTTTTTTGATTTATCCTACTTGTCACAAGCATATGTATTTTACAAATTATCACAAACCCAAGTTATTAATTTGTCTAAATTAAGATCTGTTCTTCAATATAACAGAGCGTCTTTTTTCCTTAAGACTAAAATAAAGGACTATTTTAGAACACTAGGAATATTTCATTCTGAATTAAAACATAAGAAACTTCAGAGTTATAGAATCAATCAATGGAAAAACTGGTTAAGACGGCATTATCAATACGATTTATCTCAGATTAGATGGTCTAGATTAATGCCACAAAAATGGCGAAATAGGGTTAAACCAAGTTGTATGGCTCAAAATCGAAATTTAAACAAATGGAACTCATATGAAAAAGAATATATATATATATATATATATATATATAACATATGTATAATTAGCGATAATTTAGGTATATTGACTAGTGGATATAAATATTTTTTTTTCGAACCCAGTCCAAGAAAGGCCAAACTTTTGTTTGTTCCAAGCGAGAATGAAGCATTTTTAACCATAACTTCCATTTCAGTTCAGACAAGCAATGCCATGGGCCCTGCATGATTAATTTGGTATACGAATCTACCTAAAGTTTTTCAGCAAAGGGTAGTATTTTAATTGTCATTGCATTAGAGCCGAATATATAAAATGTATTTTATGTATCATTACTTTAATTATATTTGTACAAAGTAGAGTTTAAAACACAAATATATCTTCTAATGTTAATGCAAGTAAGTTCCATTCATTAGAAATCTCAAATTCATGTGATGTCAACTTTGGAGGATGGAAAGAGTTGAACTGTTTCTTTATTACCAACAACCATAAATTACAAAGCCTTACTTCAAACAACCAAACGGCATAGAACTGCTTGTTTGAACTTTGAAAAACTGAGCAAAACTGAAACAGAGCTTCGATTGAAAAAGAAATCAACACATTAACACAGTAAAGTTACTTTGTTGCTCTAAAAATAAACCATTGTGTTGACATCTTTCACAAATTTACTTGAGATTTTGGATAATTCACGTTCTAATGATGTAGGAAGGAGGTTATTTATTTACCTGCTTATCAATACTATCCAATAGAAGTAAATAATGTACCTCTCGAATTAAGAGTGATAGATGAGTATATGTCGTAGAACATCAGTCAAAACAATAGTTTTCTTGGACATATCATCAAACATTTGGGGTGCATCGAATATCTCAAAATGGATACTATTATAGTTTAGTATTTTATCATTTAAGTCATTTCTAATCAATATCTAGATTGGTAAATCATATATCTTGCTCTTTTTTGCTCCAATACTTACAATCTTTGAGCTTTCAAAACTTTTGAACATTGAACACTACCCTAATTAAAAAGGAGAACTAACAAAGGTCCGTTACTGAATGATTAAATAGAGAAAGCACATAAGAAAACTCGGAAAAAAAGAAAAGAAAAAGAAGGGAGCACGCACCTCTGTAGTCACGGCCCATGGCGATGGACAGAAGAATTGATGGTAAATTAGACTCCACAACTTTAAGAAGAAGAAGAGAGTCGCTCGATAGGGATGACTGAAGTGCACAAACACGTGTCTATTGGAAAAAGGCTAAATTCCAATTACCGATCAAATGGATCCAAGATTATACTAGTACAAAATATATTGATTTTTTGTATAATTATTTATGTTCGTCCCACCCAACTGCCACTTCTGAAATATAGTGATAAATAGAGATTATTACCGTGCCCTAAGAAGAAGAAAAAGAGTTTATTACATTTTTAAATTATAAAGGGTATTTGGGAAAGAGTCCGGAACCAAAATATAGTTCTTTTAGACTCAAAGAATTAAAATGTGTGAAAAAAACTGAAGAAAAAATATTTTATTATAAATTTTTAAAAGCTCTATACAATTCTCACAAATCTCTACACATAAAATAAGTTATCAATACCTCTATTTATAATAGCATGAAACTTATTTCAACTAAAACACAAAAGTTTATTTCTATATTTATTCTAACTGTAAATCATATTTAGACGTGAATTAAATAAACCAAATCCTAAATAATTAAGGTTTCCTACTACAATTTTGAATTAGTTTTCCAACATTATTCTGTAATTCAAAGTTGTATACGTCTGACTTGTCCGTTGTGCGGTTATGTTAGAGCACCTCTCTCCAACTTTCACTTTTGATGAAGCACATGTCTTCATCCCTCGTTGATGCACTTTGTCACCAACATCCAATTTTGTTGAAGCACATGTCTTCATCCCTCGTTGATGCACTTTGTCACCAACACCCAATTTTGTTGAAGCACATGTCTGCATCCCTCGTTGATGCACTTTGTCACCAACACCCAATTTTGTTGAAGCACTTGTCTCCAACAGTTGATGCACTTTGTCACCAACAACCGATTTTGTTGAAGCGTCTGTCTTCAAAATGCACTTTATCACCAACACCCGATTTTGTTGAAGCACATGTCTCCAACACCCGTTGATGCACTTTGTCACCAACAATCAATTTTGTTGAAGCACCTATCTCTAACTCACCTTGATGCACTTTATCACCAACTGTTGATGCACTTTATCACCAACACCTAATTTTTTGAAGCACCTGTCTTCAACATCCGTTGATCCAGTTTGTCACCAACACTCAGTTTAGTTGAAACACATAATCAACTTCTAATTTTTTTAAACCTCTCTCAAACTTTTAAATAAGAGTTTCTTCATCTTGTGTCATATTTGTTTGCACATCCTTAAACTTACTTTTTTTTTCTTGAATCTGTTTTGAAATTTTTCATCAAATAACCTAATTTTGTTGACAACTATCTATGATTTTACCAACATATTTTTTGGCTAGACGGGCGGCACACTTTGGCTAGCGCCGACCGCCGGCAGCGGAAGCTACATGATTCTCTCCCAAGATCGTAGAAGATCTAATACCAATATGAAGAAAAAATATTTTATTATTAAATCTCTAAAAGCTCTCTACAAATCATAATTTTCTCCACAGATCTCCACACATAAAATAAGCTATCAATACCCCTATTTATAATAGTATGAAACCTATTTCAACTAGAAACAGGAAACCATATTCTTATATTTATTCTAACTGCAAATCATATTTAGACATGAATTAAATAAACCAAATCCTAAATAACTAAGGTTTCCTACTATAACTTTGAATTAGTTTTCCAACAAAAACGGGTGACCATACATACATATAACACCCTTTATAAGGCGTTATACCTTAACGGTCGTTTGTCCAGTTAAGGTATAGCGCCTTATATTAGGGCGTTATATTTGAACTCAAATGAGCGAGAAGGTATAGCGTCCTAGCATAAGGTGCTATAATATAACGCCCTTACACAAGGCATTATACTTACATAAATAATCGTCCCTTCCCCTTCCCCAGCAAAACAGAACGGTCCCCCTCCCCCATTAATAAAAGAGAAACAGTGGTCCCCCCCACCATTATTAACCAGAAAAAGCTCAAGGGGAGCCCACCGGTCTCACAAAAAGTGTAGATTCTCGATCACACATCGTATCTAAGGCGTTATCTCGTAGTGGGTTGCTTGTTTTGGCTTCAAATCACCAAATTTTTAACTTTTCAAAAATTCTAAATCGAAGTATTCCCACTTATTTTATGTTAAAACTCATGTATAAAAAATGCCTATTAGTTATTTTTACCGTGTTCTATGTAATTTCGTGATTGTTTTGCGATATAATCAATTTGTTATTTTTTATTCGAATTATATTATTAGTGTGCTAAAAAAATTAGTAAAATAGAGAAATTGTTATTAGTTGTTAAAAAAAATATTAATCAATTACTTTTTACTATGGTATATATTTTTTCGTGATTGTTTTGTGATTAAATTAATTTATTATTTTTATCCGATTTAGATTATTTATGTGCTAAAAGACTAGTAAAATAGATAAATTGTTATTTTAGGAATAATTAATCTTATTTAGATGTTATTATTGTACATATATGAATATGTGACTTTAGTTCCCTGTAGTGATATCTTGTGCCCTAATGTAGTGCTCGTATTTATAATGTAGTGCCCTTTTAGGGTAGTAAAATATAGTGCCCTTTAGCGTAGTATCTTTGTAGTTATTGAAATTAATCATTTAGTTATCTGTTAAATCCAAAAATATCTGAAAAAAGCTGATAGTTCAAACACAAACTCTCTTGAATTCTAGTCAACAAATGTAAGAAAATAACATGAGAAAGAAACAATATTTGTCAAACTAAGTATTGTTATATGAATATTTAATAATTAAATCAATAATTAATTATTTAATTTTATTATAGCCAAAAATAAGTGAGTAACAAACAAACATATAAAATAATAAACTAACATATAAAATAATAAATTAATAGACCTATTGAGTAATAAATTGGAGAAATTTTCTTATCATGAACACAAAAACATTGGATTCCTTGGTGCTATTGGGCCTCAAATATCGAGTGCGGGACTAAAATGTGGTTTATTTGAACTCAAACTAAGTATTGTTATATGAATATTTTAATAATTAAATCTTGTATAGTTATAAAATTAATTATTTAATTTTAATATAGTCAAAAATAGGCGAGTAACAAACAAACATATAAAATAATAAACTAACATATAAAATATAAAATTATAATACAGAAAATGTATCAACCTAATTAAAAATATAGTAAAAATATCGAATAAATTTTAATATTAAAGATATTACAATATATTTAAAGATGTTAAGCAATAAAAAAGAAAATACTTTAATTAATATTGTTCAATTTACAACAATCGTAATGGAGGTTCCGCCTGTGCATGCCAGACCTGCCTTGCTAGAGCTACTATTTCTACAGGCCAAGCATAAGTCTTCGTACATATGGGAGGGGCAGTTATTAGCCCAGACGTTCTGTGCTAGACGAGTAGAACGATATTTGGGACTTTCTTAGGGCCCACCATATCCATCCATGTATAGTCAGACGCCTTCAGGATACGGATTTCTATAGGAATATTGAGATCGACCGGTTGCAGTTGGATTGGTCGTTGATCACGGCTTTGATAGAGCGATGGCGACCGGAGACACACACATTTCATTTACCCATTGGCGAGGCTACTATCACGCTTCAGGACATGGAGGTTTTGTATGGGCTGCTGGTTGATGGTCATCCCGTAGCTTTACCGCATGCTATCAGAGATTATATGGGAGTGCAGTACCTGGAGATATTGCAGCGGCTCACTGGTTTCCAGCCAGCGGATGATACTGCATTGAGTGGGGCTAGTCGTCTGCAGTTGACGCCCGTCCGGCTGCATCTGGAGACGATGCATGCGGACATTACGAATGATACACCGGATCTTCATATTCACCGGTACACGAGATTGTTGATGTTGCTGATGTTTGGAGGGGTAATGTTCCCGAACACTTTGTTAGTCAGCTTGATATTTCTTCATCATCTTGAGCGCCTAGATGATCTACCTGGTTACAGCTGGGATGCAGTTGTTCTTGGTTACTTGTACAAGCAGATGTGCCGGGCTAGCAACGGCACCTAGCACGACGGTGCCGGATTTTTGCCGCTGCTACATGTGAAAACATAGTCAATAATTTTCATGATTATAACATATATAGTAAAGATATACCTTAAATTTTATGTACAAATTGTATATTAGGTTTGGGACTGGGAGCGGTTCCTGCAGTTTCAGTCACCTCTACCACCCATAGCTCCGGGTGCACCACCTCCACCGTTTCTCTGATTAGCTAGGAGGTGGGTTGATAGGAGAGTATATGGACGCGAGTACGAGGCTCGACATAATCTCCCCTATTGTAGGGTTTTGTTGGATTTGCTGGAGGGAGTGCAGGTATATGTATACTTAAGTTTAGTTGGCCTCACTTTATATGTGTTTCATATACTCATGATTCCTGTTTTTACTTAATATTTCATTTGGAGTCCATACAACGACAAGCTAATAGCCGGTTTGCCCGATTATTGTTCGACCGGCGGACTTATGAGGAGCTCTTCCATCCTGTTGATGTGTATCGATATTGTCGAACATCATACCACCGACCGAGTCCTTCGCCAGTTTGGTTGACCGCAACTTATACCTCCACCGCCCGCTTGGATTAAGACACATTACCGGCGGGATGATCGTTCTAGGGTTGACCAGACATATGTGGCATGGCTAGAGGAACATATCGAGATTTGGGACCAGCGGCATGACCTGATTCCGCCACCCTCTCCACCTAAGCATACAGATAGTGAGCATGAGTATATGGGCTGGTACCGCAGCGTTACCCAACTTTTCATCGGTAATATCGTTCATCATGTTGGCAGTCGGTACGTTCCATACGCCGGGAGGCATGAGGTACTAGTATGTTATTTGGTATACTTACTTATAACGTTAACCTAGTGCTCCGTAATTAATATTTTACATGTTGTGCAGGCTATTGGCCTACACCTTTTTTACTAGTTGGGACTGCAGATGCATCAGCGTACCGGCGAGGGAGTGGCCTCTTTGCACGAGTATGGCCGGTATGTTACAGATCTGGCTTCCTGGACATTGAGGCGAGCCTGAGATAATGAGCGCTTAGGATACGATACGATACTGATTATGTGGTGCCAGAGCAGTACCATCGTAGGTCAGCATTGGAGCCTGAACGTGGTCGACGTGGCAAGCGTGCCTAGAGAGGTAGGGGTGTCCCGCGAGGTCGTGGGGTTGGCGAGGAGGTGGTCCCCAGCAAGGGGGCGTTGATGAACTTGTTGAGGATATTGGAGTTGATCATCCTGGTGATCACCGTGAGCCAGACCATGCTCCTAGTGATATGCCGTCATTCAACCTGCATCTTACTCCATGGACTTCGCAGGTGACCCTGTCAGCTCCATTGTTGATCGTGAGCACGACCATTACGCGATAGGAGTGGGATCAATATTTTCCTGGACCTCCAGAACCATCGACGATTGCTGATGATCGTCCGACACGAGATGTGGATAACGGGCGCCGACTGAGTTATGGCTCATCATCGAGGGATACTGAGGATATTTCACAGTATTTGGTTAGTTTGTATTACTATTATTTATATTTGTGTTTATCTCATTGATTAGGTGTTTAAGTATGCAGCAACACTATATTCTTTATCGACGTAGCTGGTTTCTGCGAAACCTTTATGTTGGAAGCACTTCATGGCATGTGAGCACCACATGTGGTATATGGACCATTTCCCACAAGAGCATAACCTTCTGGCTTCATTTAAAGTGTGTGTAATATTCCCCTGGTTTTGATGGATAGCAATGCGAACTTCAAAAATATTTCGCTCATTGAAATACTATAAATATGAATGCCAATGTGCTCGCCTCCTGTATTTCTCAAATCTTTTCATTGGTATTGGCATAATTCAACACCCCTTTCCATCAAGGATGCACCTCTAGCTCTTTCAACAAACCTTTCTACCATCTGGTTGAATGACATCCGCACCATAGAAGTGATAGGTAATTTAACGTGCAGACTTCAATAACTCGTTGAAAGACTCTGACGCATTTGTAGCTTGAATTTCCCATCTTCTGTCACCATCCGCATGCAAAGTCCACTTGTCATGCTCATGTCGCATCAACCAACTATAGGATCCTTGGTCTTCCACATTAAATCATGCAAATCCTTGTTGGGATGTGCCCTGAAAATTGGCCTTCAGGTGCCTCACACAGTAATGCTGGTAGGTATACCGTTCCTGCCATGCATGCAAATTCTGTACAGAACTTAAAATATCGTCATGCCGATCAGATATTAGACAAATACATGAACATTGTCTGACAACGTGCTCCTTCAAGTGGTTCAAGAATAGTGTACACATCTCTTGTCTTTCACTGGAACAAATAGCAAAAGCTAGGGGAACTATACTTACATTAGTATCTACTGCAACGATGATCAATAACTTAATATCATACTTCCCATATACATGAGTGTCGTCTATGGATATTACCGGCCAACAATGCAAAAAACCATCAATTGCTGGTTTAAATGCCCAAAACACATATCTGAATATATATTCTATTTTTCCCGGACTCCTCTCAAGCTTCCATTCAACAACAGTACCAGGGTTAAAGTGTTGCAATGAGGCCATGTACCTTGGTAGAGATGCAAAGGACTTATCCCAGTTACCATAAACAATTTAAAACGCACGTTGCGCCCGAGAAATGCCTTTATTTTGGTAATGGTATACCCATATTCCTGGTGGACAGATGTTATACACTCTTTGATTTTTTACCTTATGGATGCTTCAATGTGTGGAATCAAGACAAGAGAAATTAAGTCAACATTCAAGTTAAAATGATTCCCACTAAATGTGTCCATTTCACAATTGTGGGTGCCAATGTATTTACCTACAACCCACATATTTTTTTTCTTCTTCCTCGCACGTAGCATCCAATTACAACTCGTAACCCATCTACGGTAAATAACCTTGTATACATCTGGACATGACTCTGTTAGCGTGATCTCACGATACTCTTTTACGCTGTACGCTTGCACCGCCCTACTTAGGAATGCTTTATTAGGAAAAAGTATGCCTTTTGACAGCACCGTTTCTCTAGATTCATCCCACATTGTTGTCCGAATTTCGTCAATATCCCTTGTGAGGGCATCCATATCAGGAATACTTTGAAAATGATCAAGGTAGGGAATCTCCCTTGAATGAAATGGCACGTGGGACTCGTACACTCTTGGTCTAACGGGAGGTGTAGCATACTCCCTCGTCAAATCAGGTTCAACATTCTCTTCCTCTTCATCATCACCCTCACCAGGAAATGGTGTGCCATCTCCAGACTCATCGACATTGTTGTCATAATCATTATTCTCTTCCTGACTCTGCGCATCTGCCAGATCCCGATTAAATATGTCGTCTTCGGGCAATTGAGTAAGGACAGGACCTTCAAGTTGCTCGTTTTTACTGCACAACTAATAAAATAATGAGTTACTCAAATTGATCCAAACTTTACATATAGCTTTATCACTTCACTTACAAATCATAATGTGTTGATATCCCATGGTGGACATTATCCTGTGGATGATGACTCCCGGATGGACCACCATGATCCAACACGTCAAAACTAGGCAGATTCCAAGTGGGCGTTGGTTCATAACTTGTAAAATTCATATCTGGTCGGTACCCTCTGTGGATATATGAGTGTTAATACAAATTCAATACATAAAAATAAACATCTTAACACAAAGTCCCCGCTCCTCATTCGCCCGTGGAGATAAGTTTAGATCATGCCAAACTCTTTTACCCGAAATCTGTGCGGCTAAAACTATTCCAAAATAACCACCCGATGATTGAGGGATATTCCTACTTTGTGCAACCTCACTATTGTGAACGTCTTCAGCCTTGACGTACATTTCCAACAGTTTTAGCACAAGAAATTTCTGGTATTCATGCGGCGTCCTCAAAATATATCTTAGAGTTTCATCGTCTTCGATGTTAAGCTCAGCATAACAAGCAACCCCTTGCGGAGTCACAGAATACAGATATCTTCCGATTACTTTAATATTCACCGAACGTTTGCTCACACTCATTTTTTTTTGCATAACGATGATACAAATGTATCGTACTCCATTGTAAGTGGCAACTTAATATGACACCGTGGAGATAAATTATAGCTTACTGAGTTATTCGCCACCACAACCTCACTTCCCCCCAATATAATAAAACCTTAATTCTTCGCTCTTCAGGTATTATGACAAAACGCAAAATAACTTATCGAAGAAATATTTCAGAAGACTTGAAAATATTTATGAGTGAATTTTTACAAAATCCTTAACCTCTTTAAATAAGTAAAAAATCAGTCTGGGGTACAATTATTTGAGGTATAACGCCTTAAATATGGACGTTATACCCAATTGAATTATTGTTATATTAGTTAAGCCCAGAAGAATTATTGATGGTCTCACATAATATATATAGCACGGTATGTTAGGGCTTTATATATAGCGTCTTATATTATGGCACTATACCTTAAATGGGCAAACGACCGTAAAATATAGCATCTTATATTAGGGCGTTATATATATTACGGTCACTAATTTTCTTTTCATACATTTTGGTTTTTTGAGTCCAAAAGAATTACATTTGGGAAACACCAATTAATCCATCCTTTGACTTGCACATTAATATGAAGTAAAAGTTTACGTATAGTAATCACTGATTTGACACGTGATAGGGGGAATGATATGGCATGTAAGATGTCAATTTGAAATATTATAAGGTTATGTCGTTTATAGTACAATGATTTGTCGGAATAAGAAAGAATTTTCATTTAAGTGAAAAGCTAAGTTCTAAATATATTTAAAGAAAAGTAGGGTATCTTTATTTGACGGAATTTTACACTTACGAAAAAAGAATTATATTGCTTCCATATCCTACTATATAGAAAGATAAGAATGTTGCTGAGATCTTTAATCCATTAATGTGCAGGTTATATAGTTAAAAGTAGGGGTGTACATAAGTCGGATTGGTTTGAATTTTTTAATTATCAAATCAAATTAATGGTGTTGCCTCTTTAAATCTATAAATCAAACAAACCAATACAGTCGGGTTTTCAATCTCGATTTTTCTCGGGTATTTTTGGTTTTTTCCGGGTTTTCAGATTTTTTTCGGTAAAGTCTTCATAGCACAAAATATATAACTTGTGCGCTAAATATTTTTTTAGTCTTAGTGGGATACAATTATATAATATATTTTCTAAGAAAATAACACAATAATATGAAATGAGTCATAACATTACTAAAATATTCAATAACAAAGATAATAGAATCACATAAAGAATATATTACTAATTAAAACACCATAATAAAAATTAACATAATCTAAAATTTATATAGGTCGTGCTAAAATAAGTACAGTTACTAAGTACTATTAATTACACAATTAAGCACTAAAGAAAAAGATAAATTAGGTTATGCATTTTCATTATAAATTAATACAAAACTAAGAAATAAATATTTATATGTATAAAATATTTTTAAAAATTGTATAAATATAATGTCGGACTGGTTTGGTTTCGATTTGACTTCTTTTTTTAGTTAAAATCAAACCAAACCAATTATGATCATATTTTTTTTCTAACATCAGATGCCCCCCCAGAACTAACCTCATGCAGTCTGAACGTCATGGCAACCACAAACCAGAAAGTGGGAAAATATGCCATGGTCATAGTCCCCTCACTTCGACAGACCAGTTCAGTGAACCCTCAAGTTCATATGACACAGCCTCCTCCCTTGGGAGAGAGGACTGACTCCACTAACACCACAACTAACATACAATTCATAATGAATTTCATAGTATGGAATTGTAGAGGCTCATACAATACGAAATTTAGGAGACAATTTCGTTCACTCCTAGATAACTATAGGCCAGCTCTCGTAGTTCTCTTGGAAACACATATGCTTGATCATAGTGTCCTTAAGAATGATTTCAACTTCTCAAATATGTCCCAAGTATCTGCACAAGGTCTCTCAGGTGGTCTAGTTATCATGTGGCATGGTGACCTAGTAACAATTGAGGATGTCCGCATGACTGCACAAGAGATACACTGCTTGGTTCAGGTATGGTCTAACCCTACTAAGTGGTTATTTTCATCAATTTATGCTCATAACTCTGCTAATTCACGTAGTATTCTTAGGCAAAATTTAAAATCGATACAAGATACATACAGGGGACCTTGGTTAGTCGGGGGGTTTTTAATGAAGTAATTAGAGCCACTGAAAAATTTAGTGGTAACCCTATTAGTAATAGAAGGGCTGATGCTTTCAATCACTGTAACTTGCTAGACTTGGGCTTTAAAGGCAGTCGATATACTTGGACAAATAATCGGAAACATGGAAACACAATACTAGAAAGACCAGATAGGATTTTAGCTAATTATGATTGGCTGAACCTATTTCCTGAAGCAATGGGACAACATCTACCTCATACCTATTCAGATCATTGTCCTTTACTTGTAACACTAAAACATAATAATATACCTAACAAATGCATCTTCAGGTTTGAAACAATTTGGAGAACTCATTCTACCTTCCACAATTTAGTAAGAAATGCGTGGCAGAATACTTCCTCACTAACTGAAGCAACTACAAATTTCCAAAATAATGCTACATACTGGAATAAACATACTTTTGGAGATATTTTCTCCAATAAGCGCAAATTACTGGCCAGGCTTAATAGGATACAATCTTCCATACATTACCCAACAAGTAGGTTTCTCCAAAATTTAGAAATTCAATTCTCTCACGAATTTAGTGGAATATTAAAACTAGAGGAAGACTTTTGGAAATTTCTCGTATAAACTGGCTTAATGAAGGCGATGCAAACACAAATTTCTTTCACATAACTACTTTACAACATCGTAGACGAAACCGTATACATGCTTTCAAAGACAGTGTAAGAAATTGGTTCTTTGAACCCGTAGAAATTCAACAACATTTTATTAACTACTATACTCAACTATTTACCACTACACAATATTTTACTATTAAGAATCACCCTGCTCCAATTGACCAAAATAACTTAACTACTCAACTGACCCTTAAAGAAATAACCCAAGCCCTCAATTCCTTTAAACCTTTTAAAGCACCGGCCCAGACGGATTGCATCCATACTTTTTTCAAAAATATTAGAAAGAAGTAGGCCAATCTGTGGTTCTTCTATGTCAAACAGCTTTCAAAGAAAGTCACATTCCACCTGACATCAACAAAACTTACTTGTGCCTAATACCTAAAACCAAGCACGCAGCATCCATTACCCAATTCTGTCCAATTAGTTTTTGTAATACCATAATGCAATCCTTGTTTAAGAAATCCTTACACACTTCCAAAAAAAGAGACAGGAAAAAACAGGTCAAATGCTGCTGAAATTGGACCTGGAAAAAGCTTTCGATAAATTAAAATGGTCTTTCATAAAAAATACACTTCACTTTTAACTTACCAATCATACTCATATCCCTAATAATGTTTTGTATTACAACCACCT
Organism: Nicotiana paniculata; assembly: GCA_005239505.1. Classification (NCBI taxonomy): domain Eukaryota; kingdom Viridiplantae; phylum Streptophyta; class Magnoliopsida; order Solanales; family Solanaceae; genus Nicotiana; species Nicotiana paniculata. The sequence continues at coordinate 2,797 of MDKI01011346.1, read as the reverse complement.
CTACAACTATTTTGATCAATGGCACACCAGCAAACTTCTTCCAACCCTCAAGGGGTTTACGACAAGGGGACCCCCTATCCCCTTATATTTCATTATGTGCATGGAATGTCTATCCCGCACCATCTTCAGTCCGTAGACTACCTTCTGTGGAAACCCATACAACTATCACAAAATGGACCACAATTATCGCACTTGTTCTTTGTGGAGATATCATTCTCCTTTCCAAAGTCAGCAAAACAAGTTGCCATGCTATTATTGATACTCTTAATAACTTTAATACTCTCTCAGGCCAAACTATAATTTTCCTAAAGTCAAAAATATTTTTCTCCAAAAATTGTAACACTACTGACAAAAACTACATCCTCTCTTGCTTTAACATGAATGAAGGCACATTAGACAAAGATTACTAAAACATATTTTCAATTTCTTTTAGATAACTTCAAAGCTAGACTTGTTGGCTGGAAAATTAGTTTCTTGTCCCTAGCGGGAAGAACTACTGTTCTCAAATCTACCCTCAGTACCCTTCCCAATCATATTATACAGTACATTTCTATCCCTCGTTCTATCATTCACAAAATGGAAGTACATGTGCAACTTCCTGTGGAATACAACTGACCTAAAAAGGAAAATTCATTTGGTCAAGTGGCCAAAAATAACTACTGCCAAAGCTTTTGGAGGGCTTGGAATACAATGCTTGGCTATAAAAAATAATGCCCTACTAGCTATCCTTTATTGGAGCATTTTTCACTCACCCACTCAACTTTGGGCAAAAACTCTAATACATAAATATAACAAGACTCCCCTTACCAGATGGGGTCTTTCCAATACATGGAAAACATCCTTCAGGGTTGGCCACATTGTCAGCTAGGTGTGCAATAAAAAATCGGTAGCACTTCTAATATTAAATCCTGGGCAGATACCTGGCTCGCTTCATCTATTACGATGAGATCTCTAATTTCAGGCCCTATGCCTTTAAACCATATAAATAATACCATTGACACCTACTGGACTAACAATGACTGGGATGGGAGAAAATGTCCTTTTGAAATCCCTAATAATATAAAGAACTTAATTAACAAAATTCATGTGCCAGTCTACACCGGCTCTTTGGATATGATCTACTGGGGTTTAACTCCAAATGGTCAATTTACAGTAAAATTAATATATACGGCCCTATTGCACCAGTACCTCCCCAACACAATAAATACCCCCATATTTAATTGGAGTTGGAACATTCCTGTAACTCCAAAAATAAAATCTTTTTTTTGGCTACTCATGCACAATCGTCTCCCTACACGTCGCTACTTGCATCGTATCCAGACAATCTTTATAAAATTTGTAATAACGGCACTGAATCACTAAATCACATCTTCCTACCTTGCCCAAACGTACAAACCTTGTGGGCACAACTAGGCTTACTCAATGTTATTAACCTTATCAATAGGATTTCACCACCATCCCAATGGTTATTCCATGTATTACACAATACAAGAAATACCATGCCTCACAAAATTAATCAACGAACATTTATATCCTTTACCTTATGGAATATTTGGCTTACAAGAAACGATAATAACTTTAATCAACTTCAACGCCATATCTACCCAAAATACATTAAAAACCAAGCTCTTGAATTTACCTATCTGGCCAGCAAACACAAAATAAATTGCAACTACTTACTACAACCTATAAAATGGATCCCTCCCAAACCAAATTATTTTAAATTGAACACTGACGGAGCAGCGTCGCCAGCTATCGGCAAAAGCAGGTGTGGGAGGGCTTATTCGTGATTCCGAAGGGAATTGGATCATTGGATTTTCAGGCAATATCTCACCCACAAGCCGTGTTCATGCGGAATTACAAGCACTCTTTATTGGATTGCAATTAGTATTATCACCAGTTGGTTCCACTGGAAGTTAACGTGGATGCTTTGGAGGTATTAGGAATGACAACATGCAATACGCTAACCTTATTTCTGATTGCAGGCACCTCCTGGACCAGTTGCATAATGCTGCTATCACACATGTCTACAGAGAGGAGAATGAGGTGGCAGATAGATTAGCCAAGGAAGGTTGTTCGATGGAACCAACTATGCCACCCCTACTATTTTTGCATCGCCCCCAGTTTTTGTTAGCACCATCTTAGAACATGATCAAACAGGAGGAGTACAATATAGGAAGATCAAGCCAATGCGAGATGAGCAGGATCTACACATGGACACTACAACAACACTTTTTGCTGCACACAACCATGCAACTGCCACAACTGCCAATGGTGTTACTATAATAGGAAATTCTGTATCAACTAGTGATCAGCCTATTGTTTGTACAAACTTACCTCCTATTCCTACTTGTAATAGTCGCCAAATGTAGACCAAAATAGGTCCAAAAAAAAAAGGAAGAAAATATATATAACGCCACAGTATGTGGCGCTATACATTAATGGTAACTGTGTCGTTAATGTATAGCACCACATATTGTGGCGTTATACATAAAAAGCCGACAGATTTGTATATAGCGCCACAGTGAATGGCGTTATACATAAGTTTTTGTATAGCGCTGGGCATTGTGGCGCTATACCTGCTTCCTGGGCCCACCAATAATACGCCTTCAATAATTCAAAAAGCGTATAGTGCCCACTGCTTTGGCGCTATACATTAAAAAAAAAAAATCTCCGGCCAGCCATTTCCTATATAAAGAGGTTAGAATTGCATTGAAATTCATTCAAGAAAAACTTCAACTCTTGATCAAACGTTTATTGTTGTTAAATTCTCAAGCATTTTTTCATTATGTCTGAA